>VOPJ01004246.1:0-76234 GCA_014673585.1 Semibalanus balanoides | reverse complement strand
CGGTTTCTGGTGCGGCGCCTGGTCGTCCGGCAGTGGGCTGGGCTGCGCCTCACACAGCGGCCCCGACGGGGGCGGCGGTGGCGGATGTGGCGGTAGCTGGTGACCCCCGTGCTGAACCGACGATACCAACGTCAGGCTGGGGGACGGTAGTTGGAAGACAGACAGCTGCCGCTCCATGACCTCCAGCCTCGCGCGAAGCTGGCTGGAGGTTCGGCCAGCGACGTTCGGCTCCCAGCGGTCATGGCGCGCGGGGGTCAGCCCTTCGTCGCTTCCATTGGTGGTCCCAGCAGGTTGGCCAGCGGGAGTTTCCTCAGCCTGCTGTTGGACAGCTGCTGAGCGGGGCAGGGCGGCAGTCAGGGCCAGCAGCGAGACCAGCACGGCTGTGCGGACCAGCGGTGGAGACGCCATGACGGCTACAAAGCGGCTGGTCGGGCGGCAGCAGAGACTCTGACAAACTCAGACTGGGACAGAGACAGACCAGGACAGACTGAGACAGACTGAGACTGACAGAAGCAGACTGCGGCAGTCTCAGTACTGACGGTGCAGACTGGTACGCTCGATACTCTCGGTGGTGCTGTGCAGACTGCACTGCTGACGGCCAGTCACTGGACACGGCTTATATATGCTGCACATCACTCGGGTACGTTCCACGGAGAAGTCGCAGTGATTTCATCCTGGAAAATTCGCAGCAGCGCAGTTCCCAGCGAACATTGTGTGTACGTCGTTAAGTAATCTGAACCTGCGCATTGCCGGGGGAGTAATCTTAACCTGTGCATTGCCGGGGGTTTGCGCCACCTACGAACTGCCGGGGGAGAGGTCCACACCGCCGCCCTCCTCTAAGATATAAAAAACATGCAAGTTAGCGACAAGCGGAAAACGGCATTAGATAGCTTGAAACAAGCTCCATCGATCTCCACCGCTCTTTTGATCAGTTTGTTTAGATCAGGTGAATATTGTCTATTTAGTTCACCAGAGTCACCAAAAGTCCAATTTCGGCTGTATGATGTATATGATTGTCCCTATCCCTAATAAAGCCCTTTATATATCAATACCTATAAGAGTCCGGGGGCTAGAAGAAGATAACAAAGCGTTAGCAAAATAATTGACTTATTTGTCACTGCATTTTCATCAATATTGACCTTAGGTCAATACATAGGTCAACAGAAGCCATTGAATTTGAAACATTCTGAAAAATCGCCTAACATACTTCATCTTTGTGTTTGTCTCGTCATGACGCATGGAATGATAAATTGGGTGACCTAGTTAGGTCATATCCAAAAAATGACCAGACCCGAGTTCAAAGAACAGAAATGTGACATAGACATCAACCTGACCTTAGGTCAACGATATAACAAATCGAGATTAACGCGTTGCAGGTACTTATCAACAGATGACATCCTGTGAGCTTCAAACCGTTTGATTAATCACTTTGGCTGTGACACGACCGCAAACGTTTTTGAAGGTCTGTAACCTGGTGACCAGACCTAAGATGACCCGAGGTCAAGCAAGTCACACCATGTGGGGAATCGCTGCCCAATCAGCTGTGCCGGATTTGTCTGCGCTGCATTGCAGTTTGTCCGCTATTCATATACAAAACTCGTGGGGAGAGGCGGATTCCCCCCGGCAGTGGGCTTGCTAACCACGTTCAGCTCAGTAGTGCTTGGAAGCTCTGAAAAACCTTAGTCAGGGGATCATGAGTACGTCATTGGTATGTAATGCCACAGTTGATTTAATGCGTCATTTGCAGCGAATATTATGCGACTTTTTCCTATCAATTTTGTCCAAATGCTTCGACTGGACGGATTTCCGTGACCATGACTTATGCTACGCGGGCAATGCGAAGTGCATTCTGTCATTGAGCATTGCTCTGCGACTTTATGGGAAAGATGTCAAACAGTATCACTGCAGACCAGCAGCGGTAGTACAACACATTGCGTTGGTGGAATATATTCCAGTTAATTTCCAGTTAAAGGAACCGCAAAGCCGAACACGGTCAAATGTGAAAATATGTTCTTAGGTGTCAAATATTTGCTTTTGTTTTTCGAGTTTTGAAATAATTATGTCAAAACAAAATAATATTTGTGCGACGAATGTTAAGATGCTAAATTAAAAATGTTGGTAATTATAATAAATAAAATAAATTATAGGAATTGTTTCATCTTAAGTGATGGGGTTCCCGGTAACTCCTAAGATTTTGACGGAAATCCTAAGAGGTTCTGGCCCTTAAGGTCCCCTATGGATCCGCCAACGAACAAACGATTCAAATAATGCACCCACCTGGCTACTGGCCTGCTCGACTCCAAGGCCAACACACGGATGTTAACATTAACCGCGATATGTACTTGATGACGAATCAAAAACGGCCGAAACAAGCTGAGTTGGGGCAACTCTAAGAAAGTTTTGCAAAATAAAGAACTTCAAAATTACCTTCATGTCATTAAGATCTGATTTGAAGCAAACTTTCTTGTGTAAGCGTTACATCAATTTTATGTAAATTAAAAAGTGAGTCAATCTAACTGATTTCCTTCAAGTGTTTTTTTTTTGGAGGAGAGGGATCATTCCCCGATGATACTCTGGTTCCGTTCTTCAAATACTTGAGAAAGCAAGCACAAACGCATAAAAAAGAGTTAGAAATAGAAGCTTCTTTTTCCAGTGTTCGTGCTTCATGGGCTCATCATACGTATAACACGTTATACACCTTAAATACATACACACATGTATAATGCTACACACATGTTATATGTTACATGAAGAGGCGTCTTTTTTCTGAATATGATTGGGGCGCTCAATGTTAACTTTATATATTCTATAATTCCATTCTTTCCATGCAGCACCATAAGCTTAATGTAAAAATTCAAATAATTGGGGGGGGGAACCTAAAAGTATACAAATAGACATCGGTGGTTACATGTGATATATGCTCATGCTGTCACAACATGCAAATTAATTTATTGTGAAAGACCGACTCGAAATATACCCTAAGCTTACCTTCAGGTAACTTTGCATTTGACAAGTGTAAAACCGCTAACTGCCACGTAACCAGAGTCAACATTTTAAGGGACTGTCCCACCTTAACATTATATTTGAGTTGAGATAGCCATTTGCATTGAAATTATGTATGGTATAAGTTAAAACAACCACCGAGGTCGAATCACAAAGAAATTCTTGAGTTTTGGTTTTTGACATCTGGCAACAAAGAACCTATAAGTGGTTAGCAATTAGGTTCTTAATCGATGTCGTCATCTCTCTTTACACAATATTTGTGAAAGTCGACTTGTTTTACAATTTGGCTGTACATAAAGCTACACTAGTCAATACATATAGCAAGCGTGAAGGTTTTCTCTATTTCCCAAAAAATCCTTCATATGACGTCATCAGCCAAAATAATTAAAAGGTATTTTTATAAATTTAAGCTACTGTAGTGAGAACAAATGTCATAATCGTGGTTCGCACAATTACTTAAATATTTAGCACCGCAAATGCGGCGTACATTTGAAGAAACTGTTTGAAAAAGGTGGGACAGTCCCTTTAAAGGGATTTGTGCCCTACTTTTTTGGAATGTCACAATATAACTTTTTCTTAACCAGTAAGAAGCTTTGGTTTAAATAATTTGATACCATAAAATTCAATGTCTGTAGCCCTTTAGTGTAGTTTTTTTACCTTATATTCTGTTTATTTATGCATATTGATTTATGATTATATGCATAAACAATATGCATATATTTTCAAAATCCATAACAATCGCCATATAAACAGAGTAAGGGAAGATGTTACTAGAATGGCGCACCAAAGACAATAGAATTGAGACAACCCATACGAACAATGTAAATAGTTATCGATGCTCCTTGTTCGAAACAGCTGCTTATAAGCGCGCAGCGAGCTGTTTTCCTATTGGCCAGGTTAACGATGTATGCTAGCGTTGCAATATAAGGACAATGCTTCTATGCAGTAGCGAAAGCTCTCTGGCGAATATTAAATTTGGAATTGCCAACAATGATCTTGGCGAATTAGGAATATCTCAGCAACTAAAGTGAAATCTGGAGAAATATAGCATATGGATAATTCAGAAAAATCGGTTCTATAGACCAGTTCAACAACTCTAACATGACCGATTGTGAGTTAGGCACACTCTCCTTTAATGGTAACTGGCAACATAACTTAAATTGTGGTTGTTTTTGATGACACCTCAAAGTGACCCAAGCCTCTCCCCTTGGGCGCGCCTCATTTAAGCGCCATTATAACCAATGCAGGGGGCTCGGCCGGAGTTTTCCTGTCGGACTGCGGTGCCTTTATAACGGGGCGCACCTGAGGCGGCAAATCGGTGGGCACTGCCGCCGCACGCGCCCATGCCCCCCGCCCCCCACCCCGCCCCCGGTGATTACCGACGGTGGTTATTACCGCACGTGTGTGCTCTCATTACCGGTTATGATTTACCAACAAATCGACTAATGGCGGACACCCGATAACACGGTGTCGCAGGAGTAGTGACAGCGGTGAGATGGATGGACGCCCACGCAAAGTATCGCCACGTGCGGTGAGATGTGAGATGAGTAATAGTAGGTACACGTGTTGTCACGTGCGGTGAGATTTGAGTTGAGGGGTCATATATGTGTTGTCACATGCGGTGAGATGTGAGAATTGAGGGATGGCAGCCAGTGATAGGGAGAGTGGAGAGAATAAACAAATGTTAATTTTCAGTACGGTGGTGAATACTGCGTGATGGTGAGCTGAAGTAAAAATGTCTGTTTTCATGTTTCACAGCCACAGGCAAGCTGGATGATGCAATACGAGCATTCGCTGTATACCAAAATATTAACTTCTTACTGTACCTAAATACAGCAGATGCAAATATATTTGCCACTGATTTTCCCAGACTTCAGCCATTTCGGTTTCACAATAGCATAGTAGACAAACATCGCGCAACATGAGTTAATGCGACGCACGACATTGTGACATTGCGTTGCTTCACGATTCCCGACGACATGCGAAGCGAACATCTGTGATTGGTTGCCGCCGGCTCCACCGACCGATGACGATCCGTCTGACCAAGAGCGTCAGAAAACAAGATAGAGCTGGCCCGACGTGAGCGTTCATCTAGCTGATCTGAGCCTACGGTGAGCGCTTATCAAGCTGATTGCTAGAGCACACGGTGAGCGTGTCATGCAGCTGAACGCTGAGCAAACACGGTGCAGCGCTCATCAGCTGACGTGAGCACACGGTGAGCGCTCATCATGCTGCCTGCTGCAGCACTACGGTTGAGCGCTCATACAGCTGATGCTGAGACCCCACGGTGAGCGCTCATCGCTGACCTGAGCACACGGTGAGCGCTTCATAACAGCTGACGGCTGAGGCACACGGGTGAGCGGCTCATACAGCTGACGGATCTGAGCAACGTGAGCGCTCATCAGCTGACGCTGAGTCAACACGGTGAGCGCTCATCAGCTGACACTGGTAGCGGGGCGAACACAGCCTTTGGTCAGGGCTTGTGTTGACGCTTTCCTGATATGGTGTCATGGTGAACGTAATTTGGAAGCTGAGGCTGGGTAAACTTACGCATTTAGGTACTGTACGAGTCCAGTTTGCCTGATTTCCAAGTTAAGCAAGTGATGAAGAACTGACGAATAATTATCTTGTCAAGTTTTCCAAAATGATACATGATATACTCCTGTGATTATTTGAAACAAAAATGGTTTTGATTGAAATAAACAACACGTGATTTCAAATAGCTGTATTTAGAAGAGCTTTGAGGTAAATAATTTTAAACTAAGGTGACAAAGACTGCCACAAAATCGACGATATTATATCGAAATATCGACCATAGCCTGCCCAGTGGCGTATTTATAAATCCGTCAAAGGAAGGGACCGAGCCCTCAAGAAGGTGCCGAACCCCACATGAGGGCGCCTTCAGCGAAAAGTTGTTGAGCGAGGGGAGAAGTGATAGGCTCCCGATACATTTCCGAGTGCGCCCTCCCGGCTTCCACATAGGTGTGTACCTCCAAAGGCGCCATTCAATGCACCTCTGAAGACGCGATCCCACATAGCTCCAAAACCAAAAGTGACCTCCGATACCAATTTCAAATCGCTCTCAATCGCCTCAAATCGCCGACATACTTTTGAAGGTGCCCTCCCACATACCTTCAAAAGCGTCCTCCAATACACTGCTAAATGAACCCTCCCACACGCCTCCAAAGACGCCATCCGATACACCTCTGAGCTCTGAAAGCGCCCACCCGCATACCTTCCGAAGGAGCCCTCCGATATATCTCGACGAGGGCGCCCTCTGTGAAACGAAAGGCGCCCCCGCCTCACATTTAGCAAAGGGCGCCTTTGAAGGCATGTGAGGACAAGGAGGGCGCCATCAGGCTTCGGAGATATGTATCTGAGGGTGCCTTTAGACTATGTGGGAGGGCGCCTTCAGAGGTGTATCGGAGGCCGCCTTCAGAAATGTATTGGAGGACACCTCCGAAAGTGTATTCAAGGGCGCCCTTGAAAGTATGTGGGAGGGCGCCATCGGAGATGTATTGGAGGGCGCCTTTGGAACCTGTAAGTTATGTGAAAGGGGCGGCCTTTAAAGGTGCATCGGTGGGCGCCTTTGGAGGTATATAGGAGGACAGCTTCATATTTGTATCATAGGGTGTCTCATGAAAAATTTGGAAGGGCGATTTGAAGGTGTGTGGGATGGCGCCTTTGGCGGTATGTGGGAGGGCGCCTTTTAGAGGTGTATTGGAGGGCCCGGTCGCCTTTATTGGAGTCGCCTTTAGGCCCGCCCCACACGGGTGCGTTTTTCATGCGCTGCGTTGCGTTCGGTCATACAATATTCCGCGAATAATAGCTTTCCCAAGCTGTAAACAAGCTTATTTGTTGCCATCCACGTCGTGACACACCGCAACGCGTCGAGATGCATCGAGCAGCGCGTCAGTCGTACGTGTCAGACCCGCCGTGACAGATTGGAACGCAACCCAACGCATGACAAACGCACCCGTGTGTGTGTGTGTGTGTGTGTGT
The DNA here is from genome assembly GCA_014673585.1 of Semibalanus balanoides. Classification (NCBI taxonomy): domain Eukaryota; kingdom Metazoa; phylum Arthropoda; class Thecostraca; order Balanomorpha; family Balanidae; genus Semibalanus; species Semibalanus balanoides. Next base: position 69,229 of record VOPJ01004246.1, on the reverse strand, counting down.
GTGTGTGTGTGTGTGTGTGTGTGTGTGTGTGTGTGTGTGTGTGTGTGTGTGTGTGTGTGACGCATGAGGGCACCTTCGGCGCCCAAGGGGGACCATGGCGCAGTGACCCCCTAAATACGCCCCTGAGCCTGCCACCAATGGAGTGACCGTTTTATAAACACTTTACTCATACATATATGATTCAAATCGTTATTGTGGGCATAGTCAGGTTTATAATTACCTGCTCTTTTTATGTATGGGTACTCACTGGGAAGATCTCAGTATGCAAAACAATGATACATGTAATGCATACATATAATATAATATAATGATATGAACTGCAACAAACCATTTACCAGCTCTGAACGACGCCTCACCCGCCTTACCAGACTCCACCGGTGGCATGTCTGGCAATAAGTTCACTTGATGAATACCAGACATCGGATTAGGACATTGAATCGTCTGGAAACTCCGCTCCGAAATAAACAAACGCCACCGGCGTGGTTTGCCCTCCCGATTCGGGAATGCCCAGCTCCTTGTGATCAGCTATCCTATACACCTACATTCGCAGCAAACACCAAAACACAGGCGTGAAACTAAGCCAGCTTGTGCTCTGAATGAGCGACAACAGACTGCTTCCCGTTGTGTGCTTTCCGATAACCCGGCCTTGTTTGCTGGCGTATAGCCACCGCCACAGAAGGCGGGCTTGTCTGTGACCAAACGAGACTCCGAGATCCGACAGACCGGAACACGGGTACAGTGCGAGGTCAGGCGGGGGGACGGCAGGGGTCTGCACATGCACCGCACACAAGGCACACCTGATGTCCTCCCAGCGTTAGGCGGCAATCTCTGTCGCCCCCGTGGGATCCCACGCCGCTGTGCAACGCTGAGACAATGACAGCATGCACGCCGCGCTGATAACTGCGCCCCTGCGTCAGATACGCCGCCGGCCGACAGACGCGCCCTGTTCGCCGCAGCGGCGCGGCGGCGGCGGCCCTGGGATCAGATCAGCTGGCGGCGAGGATCACGTGATCGGTGTGACCCAGCGCCGGCCGTCTGGCCAGGTCACACGCTGATAGGCGGAGGCGAAGGGGCCGCGGCCGGGCTGCACGCCGGCAGGGACACAATGAAGTGCCACTGCAGGTACAGCCGGCACAGAGGACACTGCGGACTGAACAGGCGCTGCACAGAGGACACTGCGGACTGAAAGACGCTGTACAGAGGACATATGCGGATGAACAGTGCGCTGCTAACAGAGGACACTGGCGGACTGAAACAAGCGCTGCATCAGAGGACGACTGGGGACCTGAACAGACGCTGCACAGAGGACACTGCGGGACTCCACAGGCGCTGCCAGCAGCAAGCACTGCGGACTGAACAGGCGCTGCAACAGGGACACTTGGCGGACTGAACAGACGCTGCACAGAGGACACTGCGGCATGAACAGGCCGTTGCCAAATCAGAGGACAAACTGGCGGACTGAACAGACGCTGGCCATCGAGAACGGACACACTGCTGGACTGACCAGGCGGCTGCACAGAAGACACTGCCGCGGTACGCTAGAAAGGCGCTGCAGACAGGCCGGACAACTGCGGACGCTGATACAGCGCGCTGTACAGAAGGACACCTGCGGGCCTTTAGGAAGCAGGCGCTGCACAGGAAGAGAACCTTTGCGGAGCGCGGTATCTTGAAGAGGTTGTTGGGGAGCGTGTTGCACTGTGTGTGCATGAATTCGTAGAGAGAGAGACGCCTACCTAACGAGGCAAGGGAAGCTCGGTTAAGGAAATGCTGATTGTATGTTTCGTGTCGAATGGATAGTGTATTTCGATTGATTTGTGTTTGAAGTATTATCTTTTTAGGCTATTTTGTGGAATCTTTATTATAGAATGTGTATTTGAATACAATATCGCTCTAGCGCATGATTTTCTTCTTCTCTGTTATTTCACATAAATTTACGGTAACGTTGTTTTAGTCCAGGATGTTAACTACCAAGAATCGTCAAGATGTCAGAAATGTAGGTATGCACATATGCGAGGAAGAGCTGCCCAATATAACGTAATGCGGAAATGTCAATATCGAAAACAAAATATCGAGAGGAAAATTCCGAATTTTAAACACATCAAGTGCGCATAACATCAAACATCAAAATAATCGAATACCTTTACAAATTATCGATCATCAATATATAAGGTGGCGACATATTGTGTGACAACTCAAATGTTCGGACATTCTGATTTTGTTTGTAAACAAGCCCCATATATTTCGTCGCTCAATATTTAACACATTCGATATTCTCTCACTCGATGCTTTGTCGCTAATTGTTTTGCTACCCGAGTTTTAGCCACTATGTGCTTTGTCTGGTTGTCGACGAGGTACAGCATTACTTTGTATCTTGAGCTTCATGAGAGTAAGTTCCTTTTCTTAGTTATGCTATGACATTCTAAAAACAATAACGAAAAATTATGTTTTCGAGCATTTTTAGGAAACGGTTGCTCGAACGCACCCGTCTACATCTTCTTTACGAAAATATCACGTGTCTCTAACACATATTTGAGTGGCATGACAACTCGCGAGTTTTCCCAAAGTTTGTCCCCGAAATTCAATATTTTACGTTTAAATGACATTCTACTTCAAGACAATTGTTTTAACTGTTAATCACGCGTGAGCGCCCTGCACCTCACAGCTTGTCCGGCCCCACACGGCTTCAGTCGGCTCTGTGACCGCCCCACCCCAACAAAAGGGTGTGTGTTCCACTGGTGACGGCGGTGACGGCGGTGACGCGTTGACGCCATCATTTGTCAACCGAGTGACGATTACGGCGCGCGCCACCGCCTCCAAACTGTCATAGCGGCCTTTGTGGCGCGCTAATTAATCGTGGCGGCTGACGCGGCGCGGCGGTGCGCCGGATCCGGCTCGGTATCACGCGGTGTCGGCCGGGATCAGCGAGGGAATGGTCGATACAGGGGGAGGTCACCGGACGGGTCAGCGGTCAGAGGTCAGAGGTCAGAGGTCAGAGGTCAGAGGTCAGAGGTCAGAGGTCAGAGGTCAGAGGTCAGAGGTCAGAGGTCAGAGGTCAGAGGTCAGAGGTCAGAGGTCAGAGGTCAGAGGTCAGGGGTCAGGGGCCGGTGCGGGCAAAGGTTAGAGGTTAGCGGTCAAAGGTCAGAGGGTAGAGGTCAGCGGTCAGAGGTCAGCCGTTGGAGGTCAGCAGTTGAAGGTCAGTGGTTGGAGGTTAGCGGTCAGGTCAGCGGTTAGAGGTCAAAGGTCAGGAGTCAGCCGTTATCGACCACTGCACTGGTCAGGTCATTTCACGCCCAACAATACAGACCGGACACCAGTCAGGCTGAATATTTTACATCTCGTTGCAGGTACTTACTACTTAGTCTACATCACATTATAATTTTTAATCACGCTCTCCTCTATAAAATAATAATGCTAGTAAAAAATCTGCCATCTCAAAGATGTGCGCTTCGCGTTCCGTGTGAAGAAGCTTTTCACTGGGGTTCAGACCAAATAGCTTCACAAGTCTTTGGGATCCAAGCCCCAGTAACCACGTTGATGTTTCCTTGCCTCGTGAAGTTGCAAAACAGTGACCCGATGCTTAGGCGTAGAGTGCTTTATGGCAGCAATTTCTTGTTCCAGTTGATAAGCACGAACTAAAGAAAATCTGAATCGGTGATCTTGTGTCAAAAGCAGCTTTGGTCATCTCTAAGTCAGCACACTAGCAGACATCACCCAAGGTCACTCACGCTGTTGCCCTCTGTTCAGCAGGAGCCGATATGGAGGAGCGTCGCTCTGAGCTAATCTGTCGAGTCTGCGGGGACAAGGCGTCCGGAAAACACTACGGAGTGCCTTCCTGTGACGGCTGCCGCGGCTTCTTCAAACGCTCCATCCGACGCTGCCGGCAGTAAGTAGTACTTATAGTCAGTCCTTCTGACGTCAGTTCTATCACACATACCTTAGTTCTTCGAGAAAAAATCAATACTTTCGAAAATGCATGAAAGCCGATGATCAAACGGTATAGATAAATAGAAAGAAGCAGAGCAAATATTAGCGGCATAAATGAATGCCGACCGTAAACCAGAATCAAATTCTGAGCAGCGTCTTTGTTCTTGTATTTTTCTCAACCAGCTGCAGACAGACGTGTTAAACCCGACGAGACTCCGTTTTCAGTAGTGAGCGCAGCAGCTGTCGTGCAATGTCAGCCGAGCCGGCAACCAATACAGCAGCTGGCGGTGACGAGTCGCATAAATTCCGGCGACAGATCGTCAAACGATGACGCACTGACGAGGCTTTGATGACGTTATCTCCCTGGAGCGGGCGTTCCCCACAGGGTGACGGAAGGCCGAGGTAGACCCGATCCGACTCGGTCGACAGACCTCTGCTGCGCCTGATATGAGGTGGCCAGAGCCCCGTCCAAACTGAGTCAGAGATGATAAATATTTACTTTGGAATAGGGTGCCTTATCTGAATATCAGCTATGCCTGACACAGAGGCTTCCATTAACTCTGCACAGAAGCGTGAAAACTATAATAATTTTGTGTTTTGTTCTGGCACCATCACATCACTATTATTAGTGTGAACTGCCATAAATGATCCGAGTTATTTGGTATAGACACATGCGGCAGTCCAAAACTCCATGTTTTCCCGACATGGTACCCATCCCACCACCTGCACATCAGTTCACCCTCCCACTTGGTTCCCTGGCCTGTCCGGCGCGTCCCTGTATAGGGGAGGGGAGGGGGTCCCCTCCCCTATACAGGGACGCGCCGCGTGCCCGGCCTCCCACATGGCACCTGAATGCACATCGCGGCAGCCTTTGACAGATCTGCCATATTGACTGGTGATCGGTCATTGGCGACTGGTGATCGGTCATTGGTGACTGGTGATCGGTCATTGGTGCTCGTCGCCTCCGTTGTCTCTACCTGTCGTGTGTCGGAGCGTCTGTGTATGGTCTGTTGACAGCAGAACCGTCTGCTTGTGAGGCCTGTTCACACCGCCGGCCCCTCCTGTGAGGCCGGGATACACACACGAGTCAGCTGGACGGTAAATGACCAGAGCTGGACGGTCATGACTAGAGCAAAGGGGCGCACGGTGGGATGTAGCGTCGTCATATCAATCGGACAGGTGGGGAGGGCCAGAACGTCGGCATCTAAAGCCTCACGGCTAAATTATTCTTCAGTTTGTTTGATTATCAATGACTTTGTGTTTGTGCCTGACTTTCAAAACTAAATACTGGTGCTCTCAAATATATAGCTTCGACTGCTTCACACTCAAACTCCTTTCTAGATTTTTCCTTACATAGATTTCCTTACATACATCTATCGATGCCTCGAACCTTCATACCTGGTTTTTTAAATGTGAGATGTAATTCGATATAAGCACCTACTCACTGTCGCCAGGCTTGGTATATTTGATAATATGCCTGCAAGAGTGAACTTCGTACCGAATCACATGGGTATCAGCAGTGTGCGTTGTATCATTGATTGATTTTTTTTAGTAACAGGGACCACGTGCTGCCGCAATAAGCGCAGGAACGAGGAAAGGGTCAGGGAAAGCTCTAGTTTTTGGTCGTTTTAATTTCAAATTATTTGTATATTTAACTAAAGGGAAAATTTTGACACAGCGCCCAGCGGAAGGAAGACCAAGACGAGAAGACCTCAAATTTGCACAAAAGCATTGTATGGAGGTAATTGGGGGCGTAGGGTTTCTCTCAAAATAACATCGGAATTTCACTGTCCCCCACCCCCACTTTCAATGACATTGCCACTTCCCCGGTTTCGGCAGGAACCTGGAGTACGTCTGTAAGGAGACCGGCCGCTGCGTGGTGGACGTGGCCCGCCGGAACCAGTGTCAGGCGTGTCGTTTCACCAAGTGTCTGCAGGTCAACATGCGCAGAGAAGGTAACCAGCTTTGACTCTGAAATGTTTAAAGCGTCACTGCCACCTTCCCAAAAGTTCTCAAATGTACGCCGCTTGAGGTGCTAAATATGAAGTAATTGCTGCCGAACACGATCATGATATTTGGTTCTTCACAACAGTGCTCAATTTCATAAAAGTCTAAGTTCTTTCATATGGTGGGCTTGAGATGACGTCAGTATGAAGGAATTTCGGAAATAGAGGAAACACTTCCCGTGCCGATATGTACGCTAATGTTTATTGGCCAAAATGTGAATAGACAACGTCGACTATCATCACATTTAGTAAGAGTGACGACGTCATCGGATCAGGGTCCCCGTTCAAATACACTGGGGACTGAGGATGTTACAGATGTTAAAACCAAACTCAAATTTATTTGTGACTCGACCTCGGTGGTTGTTTTAACTTATACTATACATAATTTCAATGCCTAGCACGGAACATGACTATCTCAACTCAAATATAATGTTAAGGTGGCAGTGTCTCTTTAACCGGAGCTCACAAAAAGGTGTGCTTCAAAAATTAACTCTTATCGTAAATTTGAGCGATTTTAGTTGACCAGCAGGATTCCGTGTTGTGTGCAGATAAATTATAACATTCGATCGGTCGAATTCTTATCGCCGGCTGAGTAGTGCGCAGCTGGCTGCAGACTCTGATTACCGCCGGTCAGTCAGGGTCAAACAGCCGACTCTACAGCGGCTCGATCTCACGCCTCCGGGACGAAACATTTAATGTGCGTAAATGCTGTGCTGATTTACTGTATGATGATGCAAATAGTACCTAAGACAGTGAAGAGCGCCAATGCAAATGTTTAAACAATACTGTCGCATGTATTGCTCATCTTATTCTTGTGAAATGCATTTATTGTTGTGCATATGCTCTTAGAACTACCCGACCTCTATATCCCGCGCACCGACGGGGGGGCAGATAACCACCCCCCAGAGATCTCGAAAACTACGCAACGTAGCGAGAAGCAAAAAAAGCGTGAGGTAGGCCGTGACGAGTAATAGAGAAAATACTTGGACTATTTTTATCAGGTCAATATTGAGGTCACCAGAGGTCAAAACAGGTCAAATTTCTCCATATTTCGAGTAAACTGAACATTGCTTCACATAATCCGGGCTACTATCCGGCAGGTAACTAAAAAAAATATCCGGCAGGTAACTAAAATAGCTAGGAGCGATCCGAAAAAAGCACTGCAATGCCCTTGAAACACTCTTTTGCTAACATGTCCTCAGATTTGACATAGGGTCAATAGTTGAGGCTTCAGAGGTTAGCTAAAGTCAAAATGCTTAATTTTACTGAAAAAAGTTTTTTGCTTGTAACTTTTTTAGTATCAAAGTTAGGGCAGCGATTTTGCCAACATCGTGTTAATCACATCACGGGTGAATCGAATCCTATATTGTATCATATAACTAGGTCAAACTTAAAAAAAATACCTGACCTGACCTGAGGTCATGTCAAGGTCAAGTCAAATTGTATGTTAGTCGATGGACGTCGACAAGAGAAACAGAATGGTGAAAACCACCGCACTCTACCTCACGTAGAAGATGAGTTATTGTACAAAAACCCTATGACATGGGGGCACATTGGATTTGACCTTAAAGAGGTCACGGAATACAAATACAACATACATTCTTCTATGTTATGATGTGTCTTCTCTATGTTGTGATGTGTCTTCTATGTCTTCTATGTTGTGATTTCTATGTTTCAAAATAGTGATTAGGATAAAAACTGACCACATTTAGCCAGGTTTTGTTCGATTGGTGCGCATTTCAATTTTCCCCCATAGACTTATAATGGGAGGTCACAAAATTGACATGACCTCAGGTCACCGATATAAAAAACGAGATATACGAACTGTAGATACCCGAGGCCTTATCACACACTATGAGTTTTAGACTGTTTGGTTCACCACCGTGGCTTCGGCAAGATGTCAAACTTACAAATACGTGACTTGAGGTCAGGTCATTTAATGTGACCTGACAACGTGAACTTGAAAGTTAGGAAGTCAATTTTTTTTTGAAAGTATGGGTAATTAATGCCCGAACAGCTATGCAAAATTTGGCGGCGCTACGCGCCGCCGGTTTTTCCGCTAGTTCTGAAAAACCTGTGGGGGGCGGATATCCGCCCCCCCGTCGGTGCGCGGGATATAGGTACGACTATGAAACATTTCACGTTTCAGACTTGCAACGACTCAAATTTTTAGTCATGACTTAACAGCCGATGAACTGACTCGACTTTTGACTCAAGTCATGTTTCAGAAGGGTGAATCGATTCGACTCTTGACTCAAATGCTGTTTATACAAATTTAATCGACTCGTCTCTTGATTCAAGTGCAGTAAAAATGACTCGACTCAAACATATATGCATTTGAGTCAAATCAATTTGACTCATCATCATAAGTTTAATTTGTTCTTGTTGTTGACTGGGGGAAGGGGTGGGTAGGGTCGGGTTTCATACAATATCTAGTGTAAACAGGTTTGCTCAAGGGATCGATCAGGGGCTTGGCCCTATTACCCCTTTAGCTATGCTCCTGTAGCATTTGACTCAAATTCGTTTGTGTCGACTCAAATCAGAATCACAACCAAAGAACTGACTCGACTCTTGACTCATGTGCTGTTTCAATACAAATTGAATTGACTCGACTCTTGACTCAAGTGCCGTTTTTAAACTGAATCGACTCGACTCATGACTCATCCAAAAATGTTTTACTCATGAGTCGATTTATGACTCAACTCTGAGTCACTTACAAGTCTGTCACCTTTGTATTGGTTTTGAATTGAGATACCCATTATCTTCGGCCGTTATTGAAAAGTATAAATTACTTAAACCATTTTCCCAAAAAATAACACCATTTTTAAGCAATTGAATCTCTAAGTTGCCAAATGTGTCTAGGCTAGTGCCTAGTGCCACCGCTCATTGGCTGACAGCGACTTCACGATTGTTGTTCCTGGGAGATAAACGACTTGTATGTCTCGAACCTTGGCTATATTACCTGTTGCGAGTACCATAACAAAAGACTTGCTTGTATTCAAATCGCCAGAAATTGCGTACAAAGATTGCACCTATTCTCTTTAGCTCTGTGTACCCAAATAATGACGTAACTAATTGTCCCCCCAACACAAAATGTATGTAGTTATATAAAGTTCGGTTACTTTTCGAGATAAATTATCCCCATCGTTTTCAGCAACACTTCATATTTTTTACTGCAACGGGCGTATATTTGACAACATTCAGACCGGTGAAACATATCCTTAATAAAGTAAACTGGATTCTGTGCGGACCATTTTTTATTGCGAAAACCCTCATACAAATTGGATGAGTCTGAGGGTCATCCAAGATCCAGTCAAATTACAAAATTTCCGTACCAAAATTCAGTACTTTTACTGATCGCATAAAAAGCTCGCGCTAAACTTTTCACTCACTGCCTATCGGCCCGTGCTCTCCGAGTTGCGGCGGCGGCCGCTAGGTGTCAGTGTCGGCGCCGATCGCCGGAGCGCGGCGGCCGGCGGCCGGGGCTGTGAGAACCGATCAGGTGCGGCAGGATTGTCTCCCGTTACCTAATAGTCATCGATCAGCCGCTTTATTGACACCCACAACAGGCCACTATTGATATATGAGGGCCGGGTTTCGCGGCGCGGCGCCCAGTGGCGGCACTGTGGCGGCTCCGGAGCTGGTGCTTGTCGCCCTCTGACGCCTGACGCCTGACGCACTGACGCAAAGACGCTTTGACCAACAGACGTGTTGACGCCTGTCGCCCTCTGACACCTGACGCACTGACCAAATGAAGGCTTAGCAAACTGACGATCGATGCTTTAACCAACAGACGTTAATAAACTCTGACGTTTCGACGCTCTGACGCCCTGACGCTCTGACCCTCTGACGTCCTGACGCCCTGACGCTCTGACGCTCTGGACGAACTCTGACGCCTCTGACGCCTGAACGCTCTGACGACTCTGACGCTTCTGACGCTCATGACGCCTGACGCTCTGACCGCCTGACGCCCTGAGCCCTGACTCCCTGACGTGCCCCTGACTCCCCTGACGCTCTGACCCCTGACGCCTCGAACGCCCGACGCTCTGACGCCCTGAACCTCTGACGCTCTGACGCTCTGACGCTCTGACGCTCTGACGCTCACGCTCTGACCTCGACGCCCTGACGCCCTGACCTCCTGACGCCTGACGCTGCTGACGCCTGACGCTCTGACGCTCTGACGCTCTGACGCTCTGACGCCTGACGCCTGACAGCCTCGACGCTCTGAGCCCTGACGTCTCCTGACGCTCTGACGCTCTGACAGCCGACGCTCTGACGAATCTGACGCTCGTACGCTCTGAACGCCCTGAGCCCTGACGCCCTGACGCCTGACGCTTCTGACGCTTCTGATACTCTGACGCCCTGACGCCTGAACGCCCTGACGCTCTGACCGCTCTGACGCTCTGACGGCTTCTGACTGCTCTGCGTCTGATACCGACGCCATGACGCTCTGATACTCTGGAACGCCCCTGAAACCGCCCCCCCCCCTGGGGAAAAACGCCCTGACGCTCTGACGCTCTGACGCCTGAACGCTCTGACGCTCTGGACGCTTCTGACGCTCTGACGCTCTGACGCTCTGAGCTCTGAGCCTCTGACGCTCTACGCCCTGACGCTCTGCGCGCCTGACGACCTGACCCTCCTGACCGCCCTGACGCTGACGCTCTGACGCTCTGAGCTCTGACGCTCTGACGCTTGACCTCTGACGCTCGCCGCCCTGACGCTCTTGACGCTCTGACGCTCTGCACGCCCTAACGCCCTGACGCTCTACGCCCTGAGCTCTGACGTCTGACGCCCTGACGCTCGTGACGCTCGACGCTCTGACGCTCTGACGCCCTGACGCTCGACTGCCCTGACCCCTGACGCTCTGACTCCCATCGCTCGACGCTCTGACGCTCTGGAACCTCTTGAACGCTCTGACGTTCTGAACTCTGACGCTCTGACGCCCTTTGAACCCAATAACGCGCTGGGCATCTGATGTCCTGACTCATTGGCGCTTTGATGCTGTGACGCCCTGGCGCTTTGACAAACCGACGCATATACCACTAAATGGAATCATTTGCTTTCAAAGTACAGTAATTTTATTTGTGCCGCATTATTTTGTTTTTACCTTACATAACAGACTCCTGACATGGTCGACCAGCTAAGTGAGCGTCAAAATTTGGTTAACAGCCAACAAAGCACATCTTATGGGCCAGTTCATCCGCAGCCGTCACCCCCCCCCCCCCCCTCCCCGCTGTCCTAAACAATCGGTCTTGCTGACGTCTGCTCTCCTCCTCCCCCCCTCTACCATGGTGCTGTGTGGACAGGTACTCTATCGATGAATGGTGGACAGCATATTTACCGACAACCCTCCCCCTTCTCCTGCCGACCGGGCGGGCGCCGCGCCGCTCACAGGCTTGGCAAACAGCTGCGCGCACAACAATGGTGGGCCGCGGCTGGGGGTGAAAGGTCATTGAAAAGCCACCGTTCGGCCGACACATCCATGTTTGATGAGGAGCCCACATTAAGTATGGACTATTCAGCCGTAATAGGCAACTGGAATTTGCCGCCGCGGCCACGCGTCGGCTCGCTAAAGGCCTCCGCGTGTGAGGGAGAGAGGTGCGAAAAAGGGACTCCGGGTGGAGATCGAGCAAAACGGCGAGATAACGCGGAGTGCTGTTGGCTGAAACCGACATCATTCTTTTATATTTCCTCTGGCATGTGATATAAGCTACCGCTAAATCACAAATCAAAACACGAATGCCTATATTTTCGACAAAGGAAATTGCAACATTGAATAAGTAAGCGATATTAATTTAATGAAGCAATATACAATTAACCTACAAATAATTAAAAGATATAACTTTAATGAAACAATATACAATTAACCTATATCTACTTATTATATCAACATTGAATAATTAAGCGATATGAATTTAATGAAACAATATACCTACAATCAACCTATGAATAATTAAACGATATGAATTTAATGAAACAATATACAATTAACTTATAAGTACTGATTACAATGTAAGCGATATGAATTTAATGAAACAAAAACCGTTTTCACGAGGGCTTATTTTGCGCAAATTGTTTTAAAACATTTTAAAATGTTTGAAGATGTTTTACTGTTAGATGACGATGGGCTAATTTGCGAGAAATGTTTTAACCCTCGCAGTATGGGACCGTAGGGCGAGGGTTAAAACATTTTTTTTCGCCAATTAGTCCATCGTGAAAGCGGCTATTACTAAAACATTTTAAAACATTTTAAAATGTTTTAAAACATTTCGCGCAAAAATAAACCATCGTGAAAACGCTAAATATATACAATTAACCTATAGTATGGAGTAAATGTAAATGAAATATGAATTTAATGAGATAATATACAATTAACCTATATAAGTACTGATTAAATGCAGACTATCACCATATCTTGTCAAATACTATGCCTTAAAGCATGCATCCACAACGCTATTTGAACCCCATCTGACCCTCTGGTGACTTTAATCTCCTGGCCCCCTGTGTACAAATCTGAACCCATTGACCCCGTCTACACTGTCCCTGTTCCCCCCATCTGACCCCCTAGTGACCCCGTCTAACCCCTGTGTCCCACTGACCTCCAATTGACCCGTCCCAACCCCTGTGCCCCATGGCTGACCCCCCTATGACCCCGTCTCACCCTGTGTCCCCACTGACCCCCTAGACCCGTCTAACCCCTGTGTCCCATCTGAACCCCATTTGACCCGTCTAACCCTGTGTCCCATCCTACTCCTATGACCCGTCTAACCCCTGTGTCCCATTACCCCCTATGACCCGTCTAAAGCCCCTGTGTCCCCATCTGACCCATTTGACCCCGTCTAACCCCTGGGTCCCATTCTGCCCCTTACCCCGTCTAACCCCTATTGACCCCATCTGACCCCCTGTGTCCCCATCTAACCCCTGTGTCCCCATCTGAACCCCGCCTAATGCACCCGTCTAACCCTGTGTCCCCATCTGACCCATTTGACCCCGTCTAACCCCTGTGTCCCCTGATTCATGTCCCCTGAATTATGTCCCCTGATATAACCCCTGATTATGTCCCCTGATTCCGGCAGCGGTGCAGCACGAGAGAGCGCCTCGCTCCTGCGTCAAGCGACAACCCTCTTTCCTCCCTCCAGATGGCATCACTCCTCTATTCCTCTCCTCCCCCGTGTTTCCTCCCTTCGCCCCCTACGCGGGACCGTTCCCACACCTGCGGCCGTTCCCTCTCGTTCCGCCCCCGTTCCTCGGCTCCTGTGCCGGCTCTGCGTTCACTCCGGTGCGACCAGCCGCGCCCTTCTGGCTTCCGCTGGATCCTGGCCCGTCCCCGGCGGTGTCGGCGGGGATGGCAATGTCGGCGGCGGCGGCGGGGGCGGCGGCGGGGGCGGCGGCGGGGGCTGCGGCGATGAGGCAGCTGGAGCTGCCGCGACGGGAGGAGCCTCTGGAGCCTCAGGAGCCGGCCAGGAGCCGGGAGGAGCCGGCTAGGAGCCGGGAGGAGCCGGCTAGGAGCCGGGAGGAGCCGGCTAGGAGCCGGGAGGAGCCGCTCGCCAGCCGCCGAGAGGAACAGGAGGTGTCCAGCTCTCAGATAGATGTGGTTCGAGTCGACTCTCCGCGGACGGAGACAGGTAGGTAGGGCCGGAAACACGAGACCGCAGGGAGATATTTGGAGGATGTAGGCAGTTAGATGGATGTTTGTATGAACCTTGTAGCTCCTGAAATTCAGTAGGCATGACAAACATCGGTAAACAATTATTCAATGGTTGCATGGAAAACGTGAATGCATTTTACAGTAATTCTGGTAATTACATTTGCTATTATAAATTTATGCAGGCCTGAAAATATTGTTCGTATTTTCACCTTCACCGTTCCAATCTTGCCATGTTTTTTTTTTTGACCAATACCGATTTGTTCCTATCTTCTACAGAGGGCGGATCCAGGGGGGCAAAGGGGCCAAATGGCCCCCCCAAACCACCCAAAATCGGTGCAAATTTGACACATTTCCTGAGTTTGTCGTAAAACTAAGCAACTTTGACTACAGAAAATTGGTTTTAAATCAGTTATTGATACATAAGCAAGCGAAATCCGATGAGTTTTCAGAATTATGCGATAATTTTTTGGGATTTCCCCCCCAAACTGTCAAAATCGCACTTTTTGGATCCGCCTATGATCTTCTACACATACCTATGCCAGCACTAATCCCACTATCGTCTCTCTTGTGCAGCAGAGGAGGCCTACTAGTCGAGTGCCAGCACTAACCACACTATCCTCTCTCTTGTGCAGCAGAGGAGGCCTACCAGTCGAGTGCCAGCACTAACCACACTATCCTCTCTCTTGTGCAGCAGAGGAGGCCTACCAATCGAGCGTGCTGCTGGGTCTGCACGCGGTCACTAAGATGGCCGACAGGGGGCCGGTGCGGGCCGAGCCACAGTCGCCACTGATGCCCCATCCGACTGCTTCGATCCTGTTCAGAACACCATCCGATTCTGTACTGGAGACGGCGGCCAAACTGCTCTTCTTGGCGGTTCGCTGGGCGCACACCATACCCTCCTTCATACAGGTCAGGGTCTCACAAGTCACTCAAAACCTTCCTTTATAGTTATTAGTTCATACAGGTTAGAGTCTCACAAATCACACCGTGACACCTTGCACTCCTCATACTCACCATTTTATCATCACGCCATAAGCTGCGAGCTACATTTCAATAACAATATGTTGAAACTATCCAGCTCTATACGCAATAAATGAATATTATGATTTATGTTAAGCCCAAGTTAAGCCAGACCTCGAGTGATGTTAAAAGTTGCAATGCCTAAATAGCACAGGCAAAGTTGTCATAATTCATATTGGTACTTAAGGAAAAGTTCCATTTCAATACTGGCTTATCGCGGAAGTCTTCGGATTGCTATTGGGACGTCAAACAAACGTAAGCTTGAGAGTTGTCACCGATTTTCGAAAAACAGATGACAGAGCCATCCAACTAACTCTTGTCTAACTCTCTAAAGACGGCTTCACACCTGACACCGGACGCGGACTCCGCGTCTACATGCGGACTCCGCGTCCCCACGCGTAAACGCTGCAATGCCTATTTGTTACAAAGGTCAACTGTGATGACTGAGGTCACCACTACCAGTTTCAGTGCGGCTGGAGAAAATCGTGTGCGCTGAATGGATTGGTAGTTACGGCGAGAAATATCGGTCCAGCCGTTGCTGACGATTCATGTTGCTGCCCAAACTGGCGGTGTGAAGTTAATGGCAGCAACACACGATAATCTCAGCAACTGCTTGGACCCGATTTTCTCGCCGTAAGTACAATCAAATTTCAGCGCAAACCGATTTCATCAGCGTACTAAAACTGCTGACCTCAGGTCATCGCAGTGACCTTGTAAATCAATTAGGCATTGCAGCGTTTACCCGTCGGGAAGCGGAGTCCGAATGTGGACGCGGAGTCCGCGTCCGGTGTAAAGGCGGCCTAACTCTAAAAGTCTAGCTCTCCGTCTGTCCGACAGACTATGTCACTAGTAGAGCACAGTGCTCTAACTCTCCGTTTGTCCGACAGATGTCAGTAGTGGAGCAGAGGGCGCTGTTGGAGGCCAGCTGGAGTGAACTGTTCGTTCTCAGCGCGGCCCAGTGGCCGCTCATCATCGACAATCGTAAGTACGCACTCAGTGCACACCAATAGGTAACAACCGTTTTCACAGCCAGTTTCACAGCAATGTTTCACGGCGATGTTTCACAGCGAAACATCGCTACGTCCTGTGGAATATTCGACCTCGGCGATGGTCACATTGCAAAACGTGCACGCATATTCTTACAAAAACGGTACCATTGCCCACTACAGCGGCTACTATTTCTTCATGGACGTCGTCACCACTGGGGACACTAGGGACATTGTCCTTAGTAATTCGCAGCCTCCCCTAATACTCGTTAAAGAACTCGTGCACCTGGATTTGTCCCTAATAATTTTCAGATCGTGGCGACGCTTTTGCACTTCTGCCTCTACTCGACAGCGGGGTCCAGCTCACTAACATGTTTCTCTGCGTCGTCCCCGGACCTGCAGCGTCCGAGCTGGCGGCGACCAGTGGTTCGCTGCACCCACACCAGGTGGCTCTGCAGCTGGCCGCTCTGACCGATATCATCCAGCGCTTCGCCGACCTCAAGGTGGATCATACCGAGTACGCCTGTCTCCGCGCCCTGGTGCTGTTCAAGCCAGGTAAGATATACCGAGTACGCCTGTCTCCGCGCCCTGGTGCTGTTCAAGCCAGGTAAGTCATACCGACACCGAGTACGCCTGTCTCCGCGCCCTCATGGTGCTGTTCAAGCCAGTTAAGTTATACCGAGTACGCCTATCTCCGCGCCCCGGTGCTGTTCAAGCCAGGCAAGTCAGCCTGGCTTAGATACATCGCTGTACTGATACTATATTGTGATAGAAAATAAATGATAAAATATATTTTGGAACAAAAAAGGGATCAAATGGGAGGTGTCATGTCTCTGGAGTAAAGGTATGCATGGCGAAGGACTCTGATGAAAGAGATTCATCTATTCAAAGCTGCGGAGCAAATTCTGCAAATTAAAATATCCGGGTATTTATTTTCTTAATTAAAGCTATCTTAAGCCACTTTTCCCGTTGTGATTTCAGAGGTGAAGTCAGTGCACGATTCCAAGTATATTGAAGTGCTCCAAGATCAGACACACTTGATGCTGTACGAATACGTGTTCTCACAGAAGGTAGCTGCAAAGGTAAGCTGTTATTGCAAATCTACAGGTAAAATACAAACATATGTTTAAGTATAGATAAACAAATTGTTTCAACTTCACACACAGTTATATGCTGTTTTATGAGCTTGCCGACGCAATCAACCCAGTGGAAGAAATGGCGGCCGGTGATCAGCCAATGACGGGCACTGAGGCCACCACAGGCGCTGGTCGAAGCCGAGCTGCGCCGGCTGGGCCGGGACCGCGCAGCTGCAGTGGCGGAGACGTGCCTGCGACGTGCGGCCTCACTCTTCCCCGGTCGGAAACGATGGAGTACATGCCTCAGCAGGGAGTGGGCGGTAAGGAGGCCGCCGATGCCGGCGCGGACGAGCCGATGGAGAAGACTAGCCAGGAGGAGGACGCCGCAGATGAGGACGAGGATGAAGAGGACGCTGAGGGGGGGCGACGCTGAGGAATCCGAGGTTACCGGCGCGCCATTTCGACCCGATCACTCGGCTGCCGTACGCCAACCTGCAGGCTATCAAGGTCCTGCGCGAGGTCCACCACCAGCGACAGGAGCTCAAGGGCAACAAAAACGCACCAGAGGTGGCGCGCTGGATCAAGTGGCGGCAGCAGTAGAAAGAGCGGCGAGCGCAGTTTCTGGCGCAGTGGTGGCAGATGAGAGCGGCAGCAGTATAGTGGCTGCCAGCGGCAGCGACGGCAAGACACGATTCCCCCGGCCGATCCCCTGCCCGTCCGCTGACCCGCAAGCCCGCCTGTCTGCACATCATCTGCCCTAAATTGTACATAGATACTCGTGCTCATTTTGTATCATCGATTTCGTGCGCCTTATAGTCATCTCGACGTGTTGTGCAGTATTTGAATACATATTTACACCACCAAACTTCACAGAGCCGTAGCTGCCACGCGACCGCTCGTCTTTAGAATCAGCTTCACAAGGCGAGACCCTTTCAAGCGTCAGAAGGGCAAGCCATGTTCACTGTTCAGTTTCACTGTTGTTTACTGTTCACTTATTTATTCACTGTTCACTGTTCACCGTTCACTGTTCACTGTTCACTGTTCACTGTTCACTGTTCACTGTCCACTGTCCACTGTTCGCTGTCCACTGTCCACTGTTCGCTGTCCACTGTTCACTGTTCACTGTCCACTGTTCACTGTTCACTGTTCACTGTTCACTGGCCACTGTTCACTGTTCACTGTTCGACTTGGGACATCCTTGACAGCCGAGTGTTTCACAGGCGCGCTTCGGACGACTACTTCTCCTTCTCTCCTCTCTGCGAACCGTCTCCAGTGCTTTCCTCCAGGAGGCGTTCTTCAGGCGGGCTCTCGGAGGCATTCCCATCAGCCATCTTCTGGCCGATCTCAATGGAAACTCCGCTGCCCTCTAGTGGCAGTGAAGAGAGCTACCAAGCAATCGCGTTTGCTTGCACCAAACTTGTTCGACGGGGCCGCAAGAGATGTCGTTTTGTGCGCAACTTGGAAATAGAGAGACAGTCAAGTGCGTTATTTGTTTTGAGACTCGCTGTCAAGAGCCGCTCCCTCCCTTGCATGAAGGCGCATAGCTCATGTGGAAGGGAAAGTGGAATCTTACACTGTTTATACACGGTGGTGTCTGTACCACCATTTACCAGATATCTGGATGTTGCAATACATGCTTCTCGGTGTGAGCCGGCTGTTTAGCTGAAGTGTTACTGTGCTTAAGAACTCGTTTCTTCGGTTATCACATCACAGGGGTGGATCAAGGATTTTTTTTGATGAGGGGAGGCGGCAGGGCATAGGGGTGCATGTTTCTTGGAAATTGGAGCGCCGTATCTTCAAACATGAGGGTTGGATCTTGTATTTTTTCTGGTGATGCTGCATTTTTGCCGTCATGGCCTACAGGAGCGCCAAATGTTAACTAATAACAACACAAATCCTGCAATAAATGCAAATTTGCCTATGCTTACTCGTTAGTAGTCTGTATTTTCTAGAAATATAAATTCATTTAAACAAGTATAATGAACCAGTAGGACGCCATAAACGGCAAAGGACGAGCGAGCCCGACAAACCCACGCCACTTTCGCATCCGCCTAACAGAGGTTCTTTTTTAGCGAAGCATGCTTTTCAATTGTTTTTGCAATGTGTTGTTTTGCCGTCGCAAATTTATCCGAACCAATTACTTGATTACGAGCGGAGCGAGAAGCGGCAGTGAGTCTCACTGAATACCAAGGATTTTTACGAGCGATGCGCGAAGCGCGGAAGCGAGTCCTCATATGAATACCGATTTTCTCATTTATATAGACGGCGACCCGGCCGGGCCCGGCCAGGCCCGGCCAGCCGCCGGCCGGCCGGGCCCGGCCACGGCCGGGCCAGAGCGACGGCTGGTCAACTTTTGAACCCCGCATCGATTGACAAGCGGTCCTTCGCCAATAAATGAAGCCCATGCAATGACATTAGATTATCTAGACATGTTTTTTCACTCATTGATAGGTTAGCACGGCCGCGTGACACGTAAAAAAGTATTTATCCTGCCTGTAAGCTGAGAAAGAACGGCTGACCCTATTAAGGCTAAAGTTTTGTGGTGAGGTGGAGACCACAACACTGGAAAAAACAAACAGGTAAAAATCTGGGTCGCACAACTGGCAAAACGTGCGCACGTGCACCCCTGTCTCGTAATACTTACAAAACAATTGAAATCGTGTCAAATACCAGAAAACAAAGTCGCAAGACAAACTTTGGTCAAAACACAAGATGCGTAGAAAGAAACGACCGCGCCGGCGATGCACTATGTTGTGATCAGAAAGAGTAAGATCGTGCAAAGTTATGGCTATACGCAAGCGCAAATGATGTTCTTATGACGTCTTCACATTTTAAATCAGTGCTCTAGACAACCTATGGGATGTGAAGAGATCACAGCGATGTGTAACAATCGTACCGTCTCTATAATTTAGGTTTTGCATGCAGTATTTCACTGTTATCTGTTCCCTGTAATATTTTATTGAACGATTTTATAATATTTACCTTAATTACCCACACCAAGAGACGTAGCTTCAAAACCAAAGTGCTAGACGATAAAAAATGATGCGGCTGTAGAAGCGAATCAAAATGCCATCTCATACCCATCACAACCACAAGGATGAATTTTTGCCTACAAAAACATGAAGCTTATAATTGGAAAACTTTTAAAATAACGCTTTCCAAACCTATTTAGTTATAGAGATTAGAGATATATATAGAGAAGATCTATTGCGACGTGCAACACACCAGCGAAAATAATTCAAATGCATGCTTGCACAAGAAGATCCTCCGTTAGTACGGGTGCCATAATGGACGCGGATTTATTCGGACCGCTCGTCTTCGCCGTTATAAGGCGGTCTTAACTGGTTACGAACCGAGCGCAAAGCGCGGAGGAGTAGAATCGGAATTTTCTCAACAGCCGCGCCGGGCCGCCGACGCCGGGCCAGGACCGCTGACGTGGTCAGAAGCTTATTCTTTTGAACGCCCCGCAAGTCCGATTGACAAGCGGTCTTAGACAATATGATGGCCCCATGCAATGACATTATGATTAATTTACATGTGGTTTTTTCTCAATGAGGCGCGCTCAGCACTTGGCGCGTGAACAGGCGCGAGTGCCGCGTCAAGGGGTGTCAGAAAGTATTATCCTGCTATGAAAAAAGCTGAGAAACGGCTGGACTATAATTTAGCTAAAATTGGTGTCAGGCTGGAGACACACACTTGCAATGTTGCACAGGTAAAACGCTGGGTCACACTGCAGGACGTGCGCACGTGCACCCCTGTTTCGTCCACGAAATTACCTGCACAACATGCGTTTTGCAGAATACCGGACCTATATCTCGGCAACCAAAAAGTCCGCAAACACGGTTCAAACCACAGATGCGTAAGAGAAACGATTCCGCCCGGCGTATGTACTGGGGATTGTGGTCGAATCAGCGGCGAGTTGGTGACGTGCAAATTACTGGCTATAACAAAACGCCAAAATTAATATGCTTTTATGACATCTTCCACAATTTAAAAATCAGTGCTCAGCACTTAATGGGACGTGAAGCGCTGAAACAAACACCAAAACTTAGACCAATGTAACCGTCTTAAATGCAATGCAAAATTGAGGTTTTAATGCATTATTCCGCTGTTAAATTATCGTCTGTAATATTTTTATTGGACGATCTATAAGCATTTCCCTTCATTACAAAAGAATCCGCCGTAGCTTCAAACCAAAGGGTGCTAGACGATAAAAATGAATAGCAGCTGTAAAGCGCAAGATCAAACCCCAAAATGATTTTTTGCCTACAAACATGAAGACTTATAATTGCAAATTTAAAAATCAACGCTTCAAAACCTATTTAATGTTCAAAGTATCGATTTAGTTTCAGGATTATTTGCGACGGCACAAACAACACATAGCGAAAATAATTCAAATGATGCTTTGGCACAAGACGAACCTCCGTTGGACGGGTGATAAATTGACGAGCGGATTTATTCGGTACTCGCTCGTCCTTCGCCGTTTTAAAGGCGTCTTACGGGTTATAAAAATATAGCGGACCGACCAGTCCAGCCGGCCCAGACCCGGCCAGCCCGAAACCATAACGCTTTCAAAAGCTTATATCTTTAAGAATCCCGCATCCCCGATTTGCAAGCGGTCTTCGCCATCTTTTTTATAGCCCATTAAATGATTGTTGGGACATGTTTTGTCTCACTGAGGGGTCGGCATGGCGCGTGATTAACGTGTGCGTCCAGGGGTGTCAGAAAACGTGTTACCTGCATAGCTGAGAAACGGGGCTGAACCTATTAAGCTGATAATTTGGTGCGTGGTTTGAGACAACACCACTGGCAATGTTGCACAGGTCAAACTCTGAGTCACATTGCACGTGCGCAAGTGCATCCCTGTTCCGTCCACGAAATTACCTACAAAACATCGAGGTTCTGCCTGTATGATCAGCACAGGCAACAATTCCTGCGACTATTAAATCAATTATGCATTTGTTGGTCATATACTTATTCATCTGTATTTGTTCCCTGGCATAATATTAATAATGCAGTTTCGGTACATTCATTTTAAGATCCGTTTTTATCCACCCCGCTCTACCATTTTTTGATCGCCGTCTTGTCACGTTGACACGGGACTGGCGACCACCGGCTAACGGCCAACCTGATGGACGTCTATCTGAGCGGGCCGAGGCAATCTTATTTTAACAAAACCTATTGCCGCATTACATGTTTTTAATTATAGCAATATTTAAATGACAATACAAAGTGCTTTGATGACAAAATCAAATGATGGTCTTAAAACTTGCTATTCGAACTTACTGTTGGGCGCTAAAATACTCAGTAGGAAAATATGTCAAACGCCTGATCAGAAGATTCCAGCAGTCATTACTGGTGGGCCCAGAAAGGACACAAATTGGTTTGGGAGAAAATCCCAAAAGTCTGAAAAAAACTAGTGTAAAATTTCGGGATTTCGCTTCTTTGTGCATTACGATCTGTCATCATAAAATATTGTTATATTTGTAAAATTGGCTAAATTTTCAATTAAAATTAGGAAACGTGTCTAATTTTGGATGCTGCATTTTTGCAAGTTAACACTGATAAAAACCAGTTGATCGTTGTCGGCTCTTAAAGCATGCTCCGTGGGTTCCCTAGCATCAGAGTTCGCTTCGGTGAATCACTTCTCACCGAAAGTGGAACAGTGAAAAATCTTGGACTAGTCATGGACAGGCATCTAACTTTCAAACCACATATTGATCAACTAGTCACTAAATGCACCGGCATTCTTATCGCACTTTCTCATGCCAAACATTCCATGCCGTGTGATATTTTGGCCCACATCATCATAGGCGTAGGAACGCGGGGGGCCGCGGGGGCCATGGCCCCCTTACTTTTTGCCAACTTTTTGGTGCTAAAATCAACAATTTTATTTCGCTAAACAAATTATAAATCGCAATAGATTCGCGAAGACGAAAGGAGCTCAAATCTGCATAGAAATCCTGTGTAGGGGGATTGAAGTTCCCCTCAAGACGAGATCAAAGTTTCGCTGGCCCCCTCACTTTTCGTCACGTTCCTACGCTACTGCACATCATACATGCATTAGTTATGTCATCCATCAGATACTGCATCTCAATTTATGGATCCCACGGACAAACTCAGACGCACCGTGTACAAAAGCTTATCAATTTCTGTGCCCGTGTAATCAGCGGAAAGCGGAAACATGATCACATTTCTGCTGAGCTCAAACGCATGCAGTGGCTCAGTGCTTCTCAGCTTGCGGAGTACCAATCGCTTATATGCTATAATAAAGAAGGCCCTCAAAATCAAGGTCTCCCACCGGGCATCGCCAATCAACTGACTGTGGCCCCCACAAACCACAATACCCGATCACATGAGCCACTGGCAAAGACCTAGGGCGCGCACACAATGCCCGAAAGCGTAGGCTATGCTTCAGTGGATCTGATGCAGTACAATCGACTGCCACTGGCGCTTCACCAGCTGAACTTAGTCGCTTCAAATCCAGATTGAAGGAGGTGTTGCTGGCAGATATATTAGGTCATCCGGTGATGTGTGGCGTGTGTGCGCGCGCGTGTGTGGGTTGCGAGTATGCGTGGTGTGGGAGTTGGCAGAGGTGTGTAACTGCATATAAGCTATGTGTGTATCGGTGATTTGGTTTTATGTGTCCATTGCAATTCCCATCTGTTTTATTTCACCGACTGCAACCATGAAACCACCGTGGTCGTGAGGTGTTGTGCGACCATTACAAGTAAGATGAATTCAGGAAATATCACGTAGATGCTTTAGCCAAGGAGCATTATTAAAGATATTTGTACACTTTTCGATCGAGCCTTCTCCTTGAAATAGGCCAACTCTAAAAAATTAAAAGAAAAACAGTAGTTTTAACATTGAAGTAAACTACATGTACATGTAAACTACTGTTTCTTTTTTAATTTTAGATTCCTAATTTCAAAGGAGAAGTCGATCAAAAAGTGTGCAAATTCAAGATAATTCATCGTTTTAGAAGAATGGTACTATGCGTTAATCCCAGATTATCGGTAGGGCAAACATCACTTTCAGCTCAACAGGGGACTCCATTCTGAAGGCTGCAGCTGCACATCCAAAAAAAGCATTATAACTAACGAAGCCACAAATCCATTACAGCAGTACGCAACACATTCTGTCACTACCAGCCTGTAGATATAGCTATCCCGCCGAGCACGTATGTACGGCGGACAGCTACCTTCTCGATTGTCTGCGATCTCTCTCTCTCTCTCTCTCTCTCTCTTCTTCTTCTCTCTTCTCCTCTCTCTTCTCTCTCTTCTCCTCTCTCTCTCCTCTCTCTCTTCTCTCTCTCTCTCTCTCTCCTCTCTCTCTCTTCTTCTCTCTCTCTCCTCTCTCCTCTCTCTTCTCCTCTCTCTCTCTCTCTCCTCTCTCTCTCTCTCTCTTCTCTCTCTCTCTCTCTCTCTCTCTCTCTCTCTCTCTCTCTCTCTCTCTCTCTCTCTCTCTCTCTCTCTCTCTCTCCTCTCTCTCTCTCGTCTCTCTCTCTCTCTCTCTCTCTCTCTCTCTCTCTCTCTCTCTCTCTCTCCTCTCTCTGCTCTCTTCTCTCCTCTCTTCTGTCTCTCTCTCTCTCTCTCTCTCTCTCTCTCTCTCTCTCTCTCTCTCTCTCTCTTCTCTCTCTCTCTCTCTCCTCTCTCTCTCTCTCTCTCTCGTCTCTCTTTCTCTCTCTCTCTTCTCTCGTCTCTCTCTCTCTCTCTCTCTCTCTCTTCTCTCTCTCTCTCTCTCTCTCTCGCTCTCTCTCTCTCTCTCTCTCTCTCTCTCTCTCCTCTACTCTCTCTCTCTCTCTCTCTCTCTCTCGCTCTCTCTCTCTCTCTCTCTCTCTCTCTCTCTCTCTCTCTCTCTCTCTCTCTTCTCTCTCTCTCTCTCTCTCTCTCTCTTCTACACTCTTCTCTCCTCTCTCTCTCTCCTCTCTCTCTCTTCTCTTCTCTCTCTCTCTCTCTGCTCTCTCTCTCTTCTCTCTCTCTCTCTCTCTCTCTCTCTCTCTCTCTCTCTCTCTCTCTCTCTCTCTCTCTCTCTGTCCCGGCGGATGAGTCCATTATGGCCGATCGACCTGTGAATTGTGATACAATATTGGGAAGTGGCAGAGGTGAGTATTTTCCCAAAAATAATTGGGTTGCTCAAAGGTGGATGCAATGGGTATCAAGCCATGCTCTCAAACGACTGCAATCGACCAAAAATTGGTCTTCTTTTAGTTTAACTACTACATGGTAAAGCATGCATGGCATGAAGCAGACGGAGCGCGTTATTGCATTTGTGTCCGGCAACTAATAAGCATTGTTGGATGGTAAAATAGTAAAACAATACTTACTTGCACCTTTCTGTGGCTCTCAGTTACTTTATTTCTGACTCTCACCTGCTGAGGTGAATTCGAAGTCATATCACGATCTTATTCTTCAGCCGGTATTTATTTTTTTGTTTATTACGAGTGAGCGCGAAGCGCGCAGCGAGTCCTCACTGAATACCGGATTTTTATCACATATAAGCGGCCGACCCAGCCCGAGCCAGACCATAACGCTTGTCAGAAGCTTATATCTTTTCAATCCCGCTTCCGATTGACAAGCGGTCTTAGCCATATGGGTGTCCCATTCAATTACATGATGATATTGACATGTTTCGTCTCACATGAGGAGCCAGCATCTGGATGTGTTATTTTATGACCAAGTTATCCGTGTATTTCATTGTATATTCAGAGCAGTGAAACGGGAGTTATCCCTGAAACCCACGCAAGCAAGCAAGCAAGCACGCAAAAGATGCCCCGACAAAACAACGACGGCTGGCTCCACTAGTGTCTCGGTAATGACATAATTGTCCCCCTCCTCTAAGAAAAGTTAGTGAATTTTCGAGAAACAAATATCATCATCGTTTTTAGCATCACTTACTTCATATTCTTTTACTAAAAAGGGCCTACATTTGACAACATTCAAAAGGTGAAACAATCCCTTTAAGCAAAAGCTTGATAATTCGAAAATAAATATGCTTTTATTGATGCTCTTTAATCATATTTCAAAAAACGCAATAAAGGCACTAGGTATACTTTCACGCGGATCATTAAGACGTTCGGCAATACTATGGAGATTTGCTGTGATATATTGCCATTTGTGGACTCCACCACAAGTGGCTATATGAATAGGTGAGCCTATAATTAACTATAGATCCCCTCATCCTATGGTCTGATATAAAGAAAAACTCACCGGCAAGAAAATCAGTACTGTTGTCTTGGGGCTCAACAAGTGTTTTCGCGACAAAGGGCGGATAATGACTTCCCCACGCACGTAAGTCGAGAGCCACTTGTTTTCGCCGCTAGGCCTGTATATAACCGGCGCCCGGCGGCTCCTCGACACTGCGCCGCAACATGTTTCGTCCACTGCTCTTCTGTCTGGTGCTCGGCGGCGCTCTTGCTGGACCCCGGCCGGTGCTGGAGGCTCGCCAACAGGGAAGCCTCTCCATACCATCACTTTTCCCCCGTTCGTTAGAGTCGGCACTCGGACCTTCTCGTGCCCTGCTGCTGCCTCTTTTTGATTTCCGAAGACAGGGGCGCGAAACGCTATTTCCCTGAATCCAGGTCAATTCTATTTGCCGTTCCCAAAATTCCCTAAGCGCTATCCCAACCGAATAAATCTAAGCGAAAATTATTCCGTGGCAAGCAGGGCCAGGTCATATCAATCAGCTGTCCTAGCTTCGACGTCGAGAGAGCCAGTTCTTGTACCAAAGACTTCCTATCCGTCAACAAAGTTCGCTACTGTGCCAATCTCGGTCCCGAAGTTAGCAGCGCAGTGCTAAAACTCCACTTCCACTCCAATAGATTAGACACTAGACAAGGTTTCTATTGTCTGATCACCGTCCCTGATGTCTCACAGGACTAGTGCTGCAGCATCACCGGCCGCGCTCTCAATCGTCGAGGTGGCAAGCAAAACGGAGCGTGAGCGAGTACCCGTGGGCAGGCCGGTTATCGTTCAGAGGTGGCACTGCCCGCAGCCTTTCTTTGGCGCCACCGTCCATCAACAACCGCTACGTGCTGACGTCGTCGAAGCTGTACGCATCATCGGAAAGTTGGCCAAAGTCCTACCAAGTCCCTTCCTTGCGCAACACCTCATCGGCACGTCCGACGGGGAGCTGCCGCTCAACGTGAGAGGATCATCAAACACCCCAAGTTTGTGCCCAAGAAACAATACTTACGTTTCCGCTGCTGAAGTGGCGACCACCATTCGTTCTCCTCTGCTGGACACAGAATCGCCCCGGCGTTGCCTCCACCCAATTGTCCGGCTCCGGAGTGTCCCGGTACCTTCCCGCGCGCTTCCATCTTCGTCACGTGGTCCCTGGCCAGCTGTCCCGCGCCGTATCGACCTCCTCGACGGCCCGCCCCGGATAGTCACCCGAAAACTTTCGGATGCTAACCAACTTCTCCTTTCATCAAGTGGCTACCATTGAGCCGTTCCGCTTCGGACCACGCAAGTACCCGCATCCGTTGCGCGCGCGGCGCCTCTTCCGGCCAAAAGTCCCCCCCGATAACAGCTCCCAATGTTTGCCGCACTTCGGCACTCGCATACTGAACTGGTCTCTCACTGTACCCTCGTCGGTAGGGTTACGAGGGCGTGCGTGGGCGACAGCGGTGCACCGCTGGTCACGAGGATCAGCGGCCGCTACACCCTGATCGGCGTCTCCTCCTTCAGCGACGGTTGCGGCACGTTCAAGCCGGGAGTGTACGGCCGTGTGACCAAGGTCGTCGGCTGGATCAGGAGCAACACCGCCGATGCCAAGCTCTGCTAGGAGCTGCTGGTATCATCAGTACCAGAACATCACCGAAGCAAGGATACTGAAATAATTGGATTGATACAATGTGTTAAATCCTTGTTTTTCATTTTCACCATATATTTACAGGGTGTTTCATAAAAAATAGCACCCCTATGTTCTTCGGCTTATATCTGTTACAGTTTAACCCGAAGAGAAACACCAGATACACCATTCGAAAGAACGACAAATTTATGTTTAGACCAATATAAACATACTATCGAGATATTTATATTGGTACACGAAGTCGAAAAGAAAAAGTCTGTCAACAAAACTCTAGTGAACGATTAGGGATATAAAGCATTTACGGTTCATCCAAACGACCGAAATCAGATCCTTGAACTCAGAGGGATCCACTGCTCGCAGTTTTTATTGGCAAGGTCACTACGCAGGTAAAAGAGGCTCTAATATCTGGCAATTTGGTTCGCACTACACTTGTCCAGGCACTTTAGTAGCACGGGGGTGTCAAGCGAACTAAAGCGTAGAGAGTTTCTGAAGAATCAATGTTCCGGCAATCGAGCCGGAAGCCTGGCTGGACTAAAAGTCCGGAACTGAGATTATCTTGATTTTTATATCATGGGCGAGGTTGGGCGAATTGTTTTTAAAGAAAAGGAGCGACTTGAAGAGCTGAGGACCGGCTTCAGGACTGTGAACAGCTTTCCAAGCAGTTAAAGGCGATGCTGTCAGTCAATGCCGTCCGAAGCGTCTCAAGCGTGCGGCATAGTGGTGGACCTCATTTAGGCACAAACTGTGAACTTCTTCGTGACACACTATTTCTCGCCACGTTGAATGTGATGTGCTTTATGTTTTTATTTTCATTTCAAACGATTGAGGTGCTGAGTCTCCAAGTTTGGGTGTTGCGTTGCAGATACTTATGTATACAATCTTTCGCGACTTATTTTCTTTCAACCTTGGCTGGCGACAACATATTTATTTCACGCGTTGTAGCACAAAATGAATTGTGTTATGATATACTTTTTATAATGGTCCCTGAAGCAATTGTCCTCTCTTTGAATAGATGCTTTGTTTTTCTTTTCAGCCAACAACGTGGCAGAATATAAGCCGAGGAACTTAGGGGTGTTTTTTTAATGAAACACCCGTAATATTGAACGTTAGCATGGCGAACATCAAACATCATCAAAATATCATCAAATATTTTAGATTACCACAAACTTTCAAGCATTTAATTCGCATGTTTTTCTTCCATATGTTCCGGTTTTAAAACGTCATGAATAATAAGCACTTGTATCATTTTTGTGAAAAAAATAGTTTTCAAAAAATTCGGATTCAAAATGCAATTTTTTTTTAAATTTCGAGATTGCCATGAAGCAGCAATTATTATCTACCGATGTCTGTTTTCGCTACACTTCCCTTAATGATGCCGCCAATCACTGTATATAACTTCGAAGTACTTCTAATAATGTAAGTAGGATTCGCACAGATATTGAGGCCTTTTAGAA
Organism: Semibalanus balanoides; assembly: GCA_014673585.1. Lineage (NCBI taxonomy): Eukaryota > Metazoa > Arthropoda > Thecostraca > Balanomorpha > Balanidae > Semibalanus > Semibalanus balanoides. The sequence goes on along the minus strand of VOPJ01004246.1, from coordinate 40,300 downwards.
AGGTAATTCTTTCAACTACAAACCCATTTTTTCGATCTGCTCTACAATCTGCTATCTCTGTTCGAAACCATAAAGGTGAACTATTCCTTTAAAACAACTCTCAGGAGTGCTTACATAGGCGGTCAGAAGTGTGAGTTTATTGACAGTTTTGGGGGGGGGGGGGCAAATCCAGAAATTATCCAAATTCTGAAAACTTCATGGATTTCGCTTGTTATGTATAATCTGATTTATAGAACAAACTTTCTCTAGTAAAAGTTGCTTAGCTTTTACGCAACTCAGGAAATGTGTCAATTTGCGCACCGATTTGGGTTGGGGGGGGGGGGCATGGCCCCTTGGCCCTGGATCCGCCCTTGAGGCTAAACCATGCTGCACAGCTTTTGTGTCAAAAAACGGCGAACACCCCCCTAAAAAACTGTCTGGACCCCTAATGAATTAAAATGGGAAAAAGTACACCATTCGATGCGCAATGAAATGATAGGAAAAGTCAGCAAGTTTGAAGGTTGAGTTATGAATTAACTGTACGCGAAAAACCTCAAGGGGGGCCGATTCGCCCCCCCCCGACAGTAATAGGGTTAGTGTCAACACCGGGAGCGCTTGGCTTTGATGCAGCCGTGCAACCAATTCAACCATCTACTTTTAATTTTGTGAGACCTTGACGTGCTGAGCATGCCGAATCGGTAGACATGTCATTACATTAGTCTGCATTTTAGCCATACTATACGCGATAGACCTGGCCATACAAAAAGGGTGCGATTTCGGACAAAATGACGATTTGAAAAAAAAGGCCGACACATTTCCAAAAAAATGCATCGCTGGATTCAGCGCGAGCTCAACGATTTGAAGTGGTGTATCTAGTGCTTTTGCGCCAGATCGAGACTGATGTTATATTATTAGGATTTGGTTGCCTTGCAAACAGGTGGTTCCTGGTAGCCTGATAATTATTGAACGAGCCTATATGCTACGCCATACGTTTCTTTGTATGGTTTCGTTTTTTTGTGTAATTTGAACGCGGCTGTGGACAAATTGGGGACTACAAAATATACAGGGTGATAGAGCGTTAATTGTAGCAGCGCAGTTGTCGCTTCATTTTTAAAGTATGGCTTCGGTTGCGGACGCCATTTAAATGCTTGCCAACTCGTCAGTCGGTGGCGGCTGAGACCAAGATGTACTTTTGCTGAATGAGTCGACATACGTGGCTGGCGGGCGACCTGGGCAGTGGCGAACAAAATACTTGTCACGTAGTCCGGCGCGACGGGCGCTCGGCCGTGTCCGCATGCGTTTGGGAGGAGCAATAGAATCAACTCCTATTATTATGACTCTTTTTAACACTAATTCAATTGAATGAACAAAAAGTATTAAATGTTATTTATCTATGCAAATATTGTATAGAGTGATAATTTTGCATTTAAAAGAGCGCAAGTGAAAGCAGTTCCTCTTGGTAACTTTTCTCAATACATTCCATTACTATCAAAATGAGCCGCTCACATTACAGGCGACCCGATAGGCTCGTAGTTTGAGCCTCCGAACCTCAACGGAACCGTGCATATGTGGAGGGGAGACGGCTTAGAGAAAGCGAAAGAGCCGATTGGCGCCTAGTATATCTAGATGTCATGAACAGGTTTAAGTTCAGCAGAACGCACGGCCAGGAGTGGTTCGGAAGGCAGCTGTGGGTGTGTGTGTGGGGGGGGGGGAGGAAAGCTGTAGGAAGCCTGACTGGCAGGGGACCCAAGATTGACAAAATCCAACATAGACCCAAACAGGGAATTTGCAAAATGCATAGTCAATATCTGAAATTTTCTTTTATTAGGACAAATATACGTATGCCCATTCAACCAGCGTGTAACCAGTTGAACCGTTGAATGTATAGCGTTGCACGACTTGTGTACGAGATTGGCTGATCAGCGTGCACTGTGCATGTATATATTTTTAGGGGGTGTCAAACTTAGCGTCATGTTATCATATAAGGGGACCAAGAGAAGCGTCATGAAGCCATACGTGGAGATAGGATACAAATTCGCCGAAACTATGATGCCTAGTACCTATACGGACGGTACCTCATGCTCTGCAAAGCTGATGTTCCACGTAAGCCATATCCAAAGGCTTCATACACGCCCAACGATTAAAAAAAATATTACTGCGCCACCTGTATTTCCCGAATCTCCTACACATGTGATGAAAAAGCAGTGAAACGCCCATCTCCACGCCGACAATCGCCAGCGTGGCGCCATCGGGCGTCGGTAGGACAAGTTGTAGTTCCACATTTCGCCGTCTGGCGGCGGCACTACTGTCCGAGCGGCCGGTGCGGCGAGTTCTGGTGCAGTGAATCGACGAGGAACAGCTTGGCGAGCGCCTGTGAGCAGAAGTTGTTGATCTGCTGACAGTAGATCGCCATCTGTCCTCCGACGATCACGCCCGGCTCGAGGTCGCGCGGCGGCTGGATCGGTTTGAAGTTGAAGTCCTCGTCGGGCAGGGGCGGCTCGCCTCGAGCCTTCCTCGCCGTGTTCTCCACGTTCTGCCGGCACGGAGGCGAGTCACAGCGTTAACAGGAGTGGCGTTCAGTCGCCGTCACGAGCAGTGCAGCCATCCAGAACACAAGAACAGAACACAGCCGCCCAGGGCGGGACTCGATTCGCCAGCGTAAGACCAGTCAGCACTCCAAGAGAGTCGCTGCACCAGCGGTAGCGCCAGTTCACGTCATCTGCCGAGCGCAACTATTTCATCAATTGGTGCCAGATAATATCAGCTGCAGGGCAACTGAGTCGCATAGCCATTGAGGAAGCGAATTGCATTGCTGAATAATACTTATACAATTAATCTAGGTTTCTAGAAACATATTGGTTTATTACAGTTCTGCAATTGTATAGGAAAGTTGCTTCAGCACGGATCCCCACTGTTGCGCACAACTACACACGATGCTGTCCATCCCCAGGGGTGATGACTGGAGCTGAGAGGTACTGTCATCCGCAGGGGGGAGACAGCTGAAGTGAGCTGCCATCCCCCAGGGGTGATGACAGCTGAGAGGTGAGCTGTCAATCCCAGGGGTTGATGAACAGCGAGAGGGAGCTCCATCCCCAGGGTGATGACAGCTGAGAGGTGAGCTGTCCCATCCCCAGGGGGTGAACAGCTGAGAGTGAGTTGTCATCCCCAGGGTATGAAGCTGAGAGGGAGCTCCGATCCCTCAGGGTGATGAAGCTGACATCAGGCCCGCAGGGTGATGAGAAGGTGATAGATGAGGGCTGCATCCCGCGCAGGTGATTGACAGGCTGGATAGGTGAGCTGCATCCCGCAGGGGGTGATGACAGCTTAGAGGTGAGCTGGCCATCCCGGGGGAGTATGACAGCTGAGGAGGGAATGCTGTCATTCGGCCCAGGGGTGATGACAGCTGAGAGGTGCGCTGCATCCCAGGGGATGACAGCTGAGAGGTGATGTCATCCCCAGGGGTGATGACAGCTGAGGGTGAGCTGTCATCCCCAGCAGGGGTGAATGGACAGCTGAGAGGTGCGCTGTCCATCCACCAGGGGTGATGACAGCTGAGAGGTTGAGCTGCATCCCCCAGGGGTGATGACAGCTGAGAGGTGAGTTCATCCCAGGTTGATGAAGCTGAAGGTGAGCTGTATCCCAGGGGTGAGACAGCTGAGAGTGGACCTGTCATCCCCCCAGGGGTGATGACACTGAGAGGTGAGTGTCACACTGCCCAGGGGTGATGACTGGAAAGGTGAAGCTGCCATCCCCGGGGTGAAATGAAGCTGAAGAGGTGAGCTGTCAATCCTCAGGGGTGATGAAAGCTGGAGGTGAGCTCATCCACCCCCAGGGGTATGACAGCTGAGATGGTGAGCTGTCATCCCAGGTGCTGAAGCTGAGAGTGAAGTGCATCGGCCCCAGGGGTGATGGACAGCCGTGAAGGTGAGCTGTCATCTGCGCCAGGGGTGAATGACAGGTGAGAGGTGAGTACTGCCATCCCGCAGGGGTGAGATCAGTGCGGTGAGCTGTCATCCCAGGGGTGATCAGAACAGCTGAGAGGTGAGCTTGCCACGCTACAGGGGTGGGACAGCTGAGAGGTGAGCTGTCATGACCCAGGGTGTGATGACACATGGAGAGGTGAGCGTGCACCCAGGGTGATAGACAGTGAAGGAGGTGAGCTCGTCGTCTGCGCCGCAGGGGGGTGAAATGTCAAGACAGCTGAAGGTGAGCGCCTATCCCCAGGGGTCATGACAGCTGAGAGTGAAGCTGGTCATCCCCAGGGGTCTGAAGCTGAGGAGTGAGGCTGTCCATCCCTAGGGTGAAGACAGCGAAGGTGAGTGCATCCCGCGGGTGATACAGCTGAGAGGTGAGCTTCATCCCAGGGTGATGACAGTTAGAGGTGAGTGGTCAGCCCCGCAGGGGTGAGACAGCTGATGAGTGGCTGTCATCCCAGGGGTGATGACAAGGCTGGGGTGGAGCTGCAGTCCCAGGGGTGATGACAGGTGGAGGTGAGCAGCCATCGGCTCAAGGGGTGATGCGCTGAGAGGTGAGCTGCCCACCCCAGGGGTGAATGCAGTGAAGAGTGAGTGTCATGCCGCACGTCAGACAGGGTGCCAGGTCGGCGCGCTCCCGTTAACGGAGGGGGCCAGGGTCCGGACTGGGGACGACCTGGCCGGGCCCTCGTCACCGTAGTCGCCATTGCTCAGCACCACTGCCGCTGGTGGGGTAAGCGGCGTCTTGCTCGCGGGCTGCTCGCTTCACTGTCTGCTCTGGAACTGGGGGTGGAAACTGCGGGACATCTGGTCGTGCAGCCAATGGATGCTCCTCAGGTTGACGCTGAAAGCAGACCGGCTCTGCAACAGCAGCAGCGACACCGAGGCACTTACTGAAGGTTACTGGAATCGGGTAGAGCTTGTGGTTGTCGATTGGGCGAAGAGAGCACAACTCTGCTAAATCGACAACGAACTTTGCAGGGATCAGTTTAAGTCGAGATAGATCAAATTTTTTAACCATACAGAATGTGGCAGTGTAATCATGCATATTGTCCTCCTGGCCCAATAAGAACAGCTCCAAAGTCACGGGAGGGTGGAGGGGGGGCAACATACCTCACTCCAAGGCTAACACTGTGTATGGTGCCTCGGGGCTCCCACCGGCGGTGGGCCATGGGTCCAAGCAGGGGCCAGCACAACCTCACTGCCAAGGCTAACATCGCTCTAGCAGTGAAGCGCGTGCCAGCGCAGTCGCACGGCGGTGGGCCCAGATCCATGGGCCTCGGGAATTCAGCGGTCTCCGGGGAAAAACCTCGGCTTTCGGACAGGCAGCGGGCGTTGCACCAGTAAGAGTTGGCGGGACCACACCTGTCAAAGTCAGATTAAGAGTACCGAGGCAGCAAGTTCATCCAGCGGGTCACTAGACTCTAGCAGTGCACGAGTCAGTCACTAGCAAGGTCAACAGAGGTCAACTGTCAGCAAAGGTTTGCAAGTCGGCGACCGTGGAAGTTTGAATTATGAACATAATGATTTGAAACGACTCCAGAGGCAGGATCGAACCATTAGGGACGCTGATTGATGCAGGCTAGTGTGGGATTTTTAACTTTCAGGAATTTGGTTCAGAGAGCAAATACGGCAGATTGAGAGAATTACTGACATTTCAAGCCATTTTAAATTTACAAACAATGTCCACCTTAATTTTTCCAAAAACACAGTGATGTAAGAGTCAGTATCTCGGATATTACCATTGCGATTGCCTCAGAGCTGATTGCACTGTTGAGTGTTGATGGCTATTGTCCAGTATTGTAAAAATAGCGCCGATTAAAATTGGCTACGTGTATACAAGACAACTGCTTTTCTACTGAACATTGCAAATGAGTGTGTTAACCTGCAAAATTGAAAATGAAAAAGTGTGAGCAGTAATGACATAGAAAGAGAGTAAAGTAGTTTCAGAAGAGAGCAAAATATTGTGGACCCTCAAAGACACAAAGATGACCAAATCCACACTGATGCAGGTTACAGAGAAAGAAGCATTGAATCAGGTAGGTAGCAATAGTGATACGGTCTAGGGTACGCAATGACGAATTATGTCAATGTAACATTTACATCCAACATTCTACTTCCGATATAACTTTACGTCCCCAAAAATAGAGGGACACAAAGCAGAATCCCCATGATTCTGATGAGCAGAAAAAAAAAACAGCACATACTAATTCAAACTAATTTGCTGCCTTTCACGCCAAATAAATGAATGCATCCTCAAACGCCTCACCTTCAGTTCCTGGAACATGTTCTCGTGCCCGATCTTGAGGTTGCGCAGGGTATCGAAGTTGAAGTAGCCCCGGTCCTTCACCATGTCCATGGCCTGCTTGGTCAGCCGGTACGCCTTGAGCGACAGAGCGCCTGCTGCTGTCTTGACCGGGTCTGGTCGATAGACGGCAATACGGAACCGTTAGTGCTCACCCAACATAGAAAAGTACGTGTACGTTTCTTAACAAACATTCCAATAAACAATTAGTTATAATTTCCACAGCCCATCGGCCGGGCGCAGTAGTCAGAGAGTCGAATGCTGCCTTTGCCACGCCAAGTGAATGAAATGAATCCTCAAACGCCTCACCTTCAGTTCCTGGAACATGTTCTCGTGCCCGATCTTGAGGTTGCGGCAGAGGTTCGAAGTTGAAGTAGCCCCGGTCCTCACCATGTCCCATGGCCGCTTGGTCACCGTACGCTTGAGCGACAGAGCGCCCGCTGCTGTCTTGACCGGGTCCTGGTCGATAGCGGCAACACGAACCGTTAGTGCCACCCAAGCATCGAGAAGTACGTGTACGTTTCTTAAACAAACATTCCAAATAACAATTAGTAATATTTTCCACAGCCGCATCGGGCGGGCGCAGTAGTCAGAGAAAGTCGAACATTGCGCGAAGCATCTCAATCCCGTCCCAATGCGACCGCCGGTGACATTGGTACGCGCCGGCGGTTCCGGCATTGGGTGAAACGAACGACTCCTCGATCGAGGCACTGGCTACTGGAACTGAGACTCCGAGACAGCTGACGACTGGATGTAGTATAATGATAATGATGATAAGTAAATGAGATAAACGAATGGTTATTTTAGCGGGGGGGGGAGTACCTAGATGATGACGACGACTCCGTCGAGAGTCCTGGTTACTGGAACTGAGACTCGAGCAGCTGACGATGATGTAGTTATAAATGAATAATGATGATAGTTAATGATGAATAATGAATGGTTATGTTAGCGGGGGTGGGGGTGGGGGAGGACGTACCGTAGATGATGACGAAACGCACTCCTCGATGGAGTCCTGGTACTTGGAACTGAGACTCGAGCAGCTGACGACTGATGTAGTATATGATAATGATGATAGTTAATGATGATAGTGAATGGTTACATTTGAGGGGGGACGTACCGTAGATGATGACGAACGACTCCTCGATCGAGTCCTGGTACTGGAACTGAGACTCGAGCAGCTGACGGCTGATGTAGTTTCCGCTGGAGGCGCTCTGGTACCAGCCGACAGACATGTAGTCGACGTTCACCAGGCGGCAAGCAGGCGCACATGTCGAGCTGGTACGCTCTGGGCGACCGGAGGGGGGGGGGGGGGTAAAAGCACGGGGTGTTACAGAGGGGAAGGGAGGGGGGGGGTGAAGGGAAGGGGGGCAAGAGAGGAGAAATGGGCCGACACACGGCCACAACAGGGTGAGCAGGTGATGATGATGATAGGGGTTTTAGGACGGACCGACAACGAAGGTCACATGGCGCCCACAGGGTGAGCAGGAAATATATCGTTCGTTTCCAGTGATGGTTGGGGGAGGTGGTGTAGTTCCGTGAGTATTGTCTCGTTAAGTAGCGATAATGCTGACAAAGTTAGCTGTTCGAAAATGCACAAATCATACATAGATGATAAAAGAGTTGTAGTAATTAACCCGCGCGGCGTAGGGGTCTCTCGCCGAACGCGCGGCGTAGGGGGGGGGGTAAATATTACCCCCCTCTATCTCGAACGAATAACCGCAGGAGACGCGCAAGGCGGCGATCGAAAGCTCTCAATGAAACAATCGAATGCATACCAGAATTTTTCGCAAGATTAGGTCAAATGTAAGGTCACGTCAGGTCATATGAAAGTATCGAGTTAATTGAAGTTAATGGTTCATTACTTTCTTTAAAATCCTTTGATTAAGGACTGTCAATGGCACATAAAACTCTAAGGTGTACATACATCTATTGCATTAGTAAAAGTGAAATTGGCATGCAAATGTAAGGTCACGGGTAGGTCAAAAAGGTACTGTCAACGAAGGAGTCAGAGATAAAGGCCTTGTGGACACATGTTTTTAGGGGTCATCTTTGCACGTAAGAATCGATAGAAACAAGTCATTTTTTGACAACTTGACCCCGCAAAGGTCAAAGATCAGGTCTGCTAAGGTCAAAACGAAAACTGAACGAATATGAATAACAATGCATGTTTCTAGGTTAGTTTTGTCTCATAACACAAAATGATTTTATATATTCTGTATCAGGTCAAAAAATTCAAAAAAACGTTATTTTTGAAAATGATGTCTTACATACTTATGCTTGGAGAGCAAATCAGTCACTGAAAAACGAGCTATTAACGGTTGAAATTCCGGTCTGGGTATCTCATTGACACTTGGTTCCTCATATAGTATTTTTCCGGTTTTTTTAGATACCTTTGAAATTTTTCCAATTTTTGGGAAAAATTTCTGAAAAACAGTTTTTTGGATTATAGGGGGTCAAAAAACCAAAAAATTATGGAAATCCCGAAATTGCCTATCTTGTAGAGAAATACAAATTCCTTTCTTATATAGGTTTCGCGTTTGCGATTTTGCTTTAAAGCTATGTTTTTACGATGCTCAACAAACCATTATCGTTAATTCAGACCAAAATGGCATTACATGACGTCATCAGAAAGTGATTATTCTCCCAAGTTTCTCAAATTTTTGTCGATGCAAATTTTTTAGGTAGACGTCAAATTGTTGGCTTGAATAGAGTACTGAAACTTTGCGTCGTTATCTGTTATACCGTTTTCAAGTTATTGCGGAAATACGTGAGGGGGGTAATATTTACCCCCCCCCCCCCTACGCCGCGCGGGTTAACAAAAGCCGTCTGCCTTACAGACCAAAAACCACATGGTTCCATCAACGACAGATTTGAAACATAGACTCTCACCATCATCGACGCCATCAATGCTCCTGGGGAAGGGGAAGCAGTTGGTGACCTCCAGCTTGTTCTCCATGATGAGGCCAAGGAGGACACCCTGTGCATCGTCAGCTGGGCTGGCCGCGTCCTGTTGGCAGTGCTTGATCACTTTCATCATGGCCTGAAACAAACAGGATAAACAATGCTGATGTGGGGCCGGGCAGCGGTAATTAGAGACCAGGTAGCCCGAAGTGCCGGCCCTTAAAGCGACAAGGCCCTATGTGTAACACTGCACTTTCGTCAGCTGATTTTTTTGGACCCCAAAAACAATAAGTAAACTATGGATATGCAAAGAAAAATCTATGTTTCATAGTTCTTGTAGATTCATAATACACAAAATGAAATTATTTTGATATGAACGCATGGTAAACAGAGTGGTGCTCCTATGCGTGGGGTATGAAGCAATGCAACGTGATGGCTTGGGAATGGCTCTTAAGATGACTGCGCTATGGCAAAATAGGATGTTTAGTATATTACTTTAAAGTCTTCAAATGAAAAATTTAATAAATTGATCTAAAAACGTCCATATTGCAAAAATATACATGATGAGAGCACTGAATGCGGCTGTTCTCAAAGTAAAAACATCAAGAAGCAGTATTTATTTTAACTTTAAAATTGATTATATAAAAGCAGCTATGAGTTGCAGCTTGGATTCTTAACAATATGTGATGTAAAATTTTTTTTTTCTTTGAAATGAAGCAGATAGAACAATTAAAAATTCATTCGAATATCATAGTTGTTTGGTCTTATAAAGCAAAGTGGGTGTCCATGTGTAACTTTTTGGGGTAGTAAAGCCAGTTTGGAAAAACCAGAATAGTGTAGCTGGAAAGCATGCAGCATGTAAAATTGCGAGGGCTTTTAATATTATATTTAAAATCTAAGCATTGCGATAAAGAATGTTTTAAAAATTAGACTTCAAAGTTTAGAATAATACTTATTTGTAACTGTACATGCACTCATAAATTTGTGTTCATAAAAAGGTGAGAGTTTGGATCTGGAGATAGACGCAAATCAGCGACGGAAAAGTCACTGCTGATTGACCACTCCTCTGATAACACTGCACACAAATTTCAAGAAACACTACATGGGCTTACGCTTGCCCTACAGGGCCCAGGGTAATCTTGATATTGATACCTAGGAATTTGCTTAAAGTTCCAGTAAGATTTTATGATATCAGTATTAGAGCTTATTGGGAGTATAAGTTATAAATTTGGTTAATATTTGGCATTTTGTGCATATTTTAGTAATATCAATTTTTGTTATTTACTTCTTTGTTTTTAAAAAAATGAATCGAAAATGAGTAATCCTAGTTTAGAAACCATGAGTAAGTACAAAAACGCTAGTTTTGTAAACTAGATATTGGTAACATTTCTAGTATGATTCATAATCTTGGCGCATTTTGCAATAAGCTTCTGACTTTTGTTTTGGACTTTGGCTTATTATTAAGTAGACACAAAAAATCGAATGGCCATTTCGTTGGTATTACCAATGGCTTTAGGCCGTGTTCTGACCGTCAATTTATTGCAAGAGTCCCTTGAATCGCCTTGCGAGCGTTTGGTCTGCACTACTCTAACCTAGCAGTTTGGTAAATATAATTATTCATTTGCTATCCCTCTATAAACTTCTTTGCTTTCGAGAATCGGTGGAAAACTTTGTATCATAGTTCCTGGAATCGCCCACGGAATGTTGTAAGAAAGAGCCCATAAGTCCGACATGGCGTAACCGTCCACTGGATTAATACATTTTCCGCGTGACGTCAGAGGTGCGCCGCCTTGGGGCCGGGACGGAGCCGGCTGATCGCCCCTGCGCTGTTGCGGACTCGCGCTCGGCCCGCTGGGTGTCAGTGTGTTCTAAGCGCATCGGGCGCCGACCGGCCGGCGGGGTCGGCCGGGGGGAAAGAAAAAAAAAACCCCAGAGTGGGAGCGAGGGGGGAGGTTTAGTCTCGAGTAGAGTCGATTCACGTGATGGTCCACTGAGAAAATACATCGGAAGATAAAGACACGCTTTTGCCTAAACAAAAGAGATGAGTCCCAAAATTAAATAGAAACAGATAAGTTTCAGCTGCCAGTGCACTTTCTTTTTCAGTCATACACTTGCAGACAACAGACAACAGTTACAAACAGACAATCTATTCATTACGAGCGAGCGCGAAGCGCTCGCTCGGTCTGTTACGCTGGTATATGGGAAAAACTGATTTGAAGCGAACCGACCCGGAACCGTGGCGACGCTTTTGAGAAGCTATATCTTTGGAACTCGCAACGTCCGATTGACAAGCGCGCTTCATTGTTGAGTAGCCCTCCAACCTACGCCACTGTTTTTTTTTTACACAGTGCCGACTCGTGTTTGGTGACTACCACTGCGCGTGGCGGGTGCCGCGTGAGCGGGGTGTTGAAAGGTGTTTTGTCGCAAAACTCCACATAACGGCTGGGCCGATTGTGCTCGGAATCTGGTGGTGGTTTGAGACCGAAACCGCTGCAAATGTTGCACAGGTCAAACTCGTGGGTTACATTGGCACGTGACACGCCCTTGTTCCGTCCACGCAATTTACCTACAAAACATCGTTGCAATAACCGGAAAAACAAAAGTCGCAAGACACAGGCCAAACACAAGATGAGTAGAGAAACGATCCGCCGGCGTATGTGAACTATGTGTCGATTCAGGCGGCGCTGTTGCGCGCGGTAAATTACTCGTTATAACAAGCGAAAATAATGTTACATGACGCTTTCACGATTTTTAAATCAGTGCTTGGGCACCTATGGGACGGGGAAGTCGATGAACAACACCAATGTGTAGACCAATGTACCATCTCTAAAATGCATGCACAAATTTAGGTTTTAATGCAGTATTTTGCTGTTAAAATCCATCTGTAATGTTTACATTGCCAATTTTATCATATTTCCTTTATTACACCGTCGTAGCTTCCAAACCAAAGGGTGTTAAACGATACAAATGATGCAGCTGTAAAGCGCAATCAAATCCATCTAATACCCACCCAAAATGAATTTTTGTCTACAAACATGAAGCTTATAATTGCAAATTAAAAATAACGCTGCAAAACTTATTTGGTTCAAAGTAACGATTTAGTTCGGATCTATTTGCAACGGCAAAATAACACATAGCGAAAATAATTCAAAAGCGTGCTTGGCACAAAAGGAACCTCCGTTGGGCGGGTGATAAATTGACGCGGATTTATTCGGACTCGCTCGTCCTTCGCCGTTTAGGGCGTCTTACTGCTTACTGGTATGTTATGCTACCCACCCATATCAACGATTAGCCCATAGAGAGCTATTGACCTGTTACACTAATGCTATTTACAGAAGGCAACTGGGAAGAGGATTAGGGCAAACAACAGTAACAGAGGCACATTCAAACCCTTGACTTCTTATGCTATTGGTACTCTTCAGTGTGTCTGTATTATCTGCATTGTCAATAGCATTAAGTCTGGGGTAATAAGGTGTCCAGCATTTTTTTTTTTACCCCAATATTAACATGCACATGACCGGGGGATTCTCCTTCTCCGGATTTTAATGAAAAGCGGAAAACGTTGGCGCAGTGCCCAACAATTTAGTATAGCTATTTGGGCATCGATTGCCCACACTTTGTTAAAGTTTTGACCTCAGGTCAGGTCACCAGGACACGTCAAGGTCATAGGTCAATTACTATCTTGTTTTTTGCATCAGTGACTAAAGGACAAGTCAGGTCAATTTCCAGATCACCACATTATAAGCAAATTTCAAAATATTCAAAAAGATCCTATTCAGAGAATACCCATGCATTTTATCAGGCCAATATTTCCGAATCATGTTATTTTAACTACTTCTTGACGACCCAAGTGCAACTGTTGCTCAGTGAACTCTGGAAGGTCATCTGAGGTCCTCAGCAATGTTGAGCTGATAATTATTCATAGAATAAAGATAGAGAAAAGTGGATGACACCACTGTGTTTGTCTAGTCGAGCCGCGTCGCCCCACAATCGTCGCAATCACGTCATGTCGCAACATGACCAACCTGGGTCACCATATGACCTTGACCCGAGGTCATTTTTTGACCTAACGGTCACCAATGTGTTTCAAAGTGCCTTAATAATACAAACATGATGTCATCAATATTAGCACACTATATCTAAAAGGTAAAATGTTATTTGTGAAAAACAACTTTGACAAAATAGCCTCTTTGACCTTTGAAAACTGCAGGAGCCTCTATTGACCTGATCTAAAATCTGAGGACACACTCAATTGCATTTTCAAGAGCTTCCTATTGCTTTTTCTGTTTGTTCCTACAGGGTTTTTAATAATGAATGTTACTTTAAAATCAGCCATAGAAAGACCAAAAATATGGTGAAGCACGTATATTTGCAGGTTTTATTGATGCAAAAACAATAAGGTTTTTATATGTGCAAAAAATATATCACAACAGTTAATCAGATGAATGTTATGAAAGAAATAATGGAACGCACCATTTTTGAACGAAAAGGAAGTTTGGATTGCCTTATCAGTATGGTACGCTGAAAAGCGAAGCTGCAGTGCACCAAAAGTTTTTGGCAGTCACCAAGCCCAGCTTCTTTTGCATAATTTACCACATGGTTGTTGTGGATGTGCGGAGTGCCCAACAACTTGGCAATATTGGGGACAGAGATGCTTTTCTTGGCTGCTTGATGTGGATCCACCATCTGCTGAATTTTATCCACAAGCTCAGCTGATTATACAGTTCGACCTTGAGACTTTGATGGGGAGACAGAGCCTGTTGATTAAAACCTTTAGATCAGTCGCTTGAAAGCCAACCTTGATCGTATGCATGGGCATGGGAAGTTTTGGTCTAAGTTGGTTTATTCAGAAATACTCCCTGCAACAACTCTGCTAGACAACTTTCAAGTCTAACATCAATCATTACTCAACAGGAACCGTTCGCTCCATCAACCCACTAACTTTTCACTTACGTTTCCCACCTCTGCTCAGCTTTCTGCTAACCATGGCAAATCATATACATTTTGTAGCAAATATTCTCCAATTTTCAGATTGAAATTAGATGCACCAAATTTTAGCTCAAGCTGGTCACCGAGGCAAAGTGTTTTTCCCCAGACTGACGACTGGCTTAACATAACTATCTGGCCAAGGAATTCCACATCACTGCTATAAACTGTCCAGTTATATTTACTACCTTTCAAATGTAGTGCCATCAAGTGTCTTATTCAGCGATAACGAATCAAGCTAAAACAATTTCAGAATGACAATTTTAATGCATTGCATCTACCAGGCGATATCATAAACTGAAGCGTAGACTTGAAATACAATTCAGCGACCATATACTTACCAACCCATCGATCTGAACATGAGTAATCAGAGGTTCATTATCTCCTCCCTTTCTTGATCTGGACGCCATTTCAATATATTTTCTTATTTCAACTTGTTTCAGCTTATCACCACAAATAATCCGCTCTCATCCAGATGTCCGCAATGTCCACAAGCCGCCCGACCACGAGGAAAAGGAAAGGGCCCGGCTAGAATGCGTCGGATTTGCCTTCTTTGCAGAATGAGACAAACACAACGCAGGGCATGTGTGGTTTGAAGCTATTTTGTTTCGAGCAAAAAATATAATTACAAATTCAATTGTTTTTACAGAAAGTATGATAATTTTATTAAAAACTTAATGTGTTTTTTTAGAATCTCTAATACTAAAAGAACAACAAAACCAAAAACACTGCATATTAAGTCATCATGCTATTGAATCATAATCACATTTTACCGTCTTTGTAAGTAAAATTATTCATTTGGTAGTATACAAATCGTCGACAATAATGGTGCAGTATAGACAAAAGTGGTTGAAGGCAAGGCTGTAAACAAAACCTGCGGCCGAAAATATTTAGGTAGTTACGGAGGAAGTTGCGTTTTCTTTTATTGTTTTTGCACAATTTTATATTTGCTTTTTTATCATTTAGTCTGAAGCTGCAACGATTTAAGGTAGGTTCACCTGGTTAACTTACCTGGTGGGAGTGGGACTCCCACTTGCACAACAATGTCTAGTAGGTAATATATCAATTTTAAATTTATGAGTATAAGGGAACCTAATTCTCAATCAAATCATAAGGTGTTCCAGTAAATATAAGATATCAGGATAAAATAAGCAAAGGCGAATTTACCAAGTTTGTATGTGCCTTCACAAGTTTTGCTATCAGTGAAGCTTTAGTTTCTAAGTTTGTTTTCTCAATTGTGTATGGGTTATTGCATTGGGCACCATATAACTTTTGTTGCTGCACCCTTAAGCCCCAACCAGGGGGTGTACTCCAGGCTCCTTTAACATAGGAAAAGTGGTGACAAACGGCGGCAGCTTGCACATCTTTTGACCGTGTTTATCAGATCCACTCATAAGCATTTTGGCCTATTCAGCTGTATTGACCAATCAGTCTTGAGCAAGTCTCGACGCTGATTGGTCCGAACGTGATGACGTGAAACCGGGGGAGAATCTCCCGTTTGTTTACATTTTGACGGCTTCGCCATGTTGGTTCGCTGGCAATGTACGGGCGTGTGTGCGTGCACATTTTTCAGCATTCGACTTAGTTTATAAGCGTAAACAATATAAAGTCGTATATGAAAGCTGAAAATTAACAATGTAAAATAAAATTATGGGACACAGCAGTATTTACCTAAAAGTATCTCGTAAGCTTGGAATTTCTACCCAAATCTGTAGTGTTCTTTTGCTGATACTGTGCGACATTGTGACTTAAGAGGCTGTAGGTTAGGCAATTAAAAGTATTTTCAAAGGTTGATAAACCAAGATTGTACCACCTTACCACGAATAGGACTAGAAAAAATATATACTGAGATGATGATATGGTATAAACCTAAGGTTTTGAGTCTTGAGACACCACGCTTAGTTAGTAATGCTGCTGGTCCTACGTACCTGCCAGAGGAGGGGGTGAGCAAAGCATCAGTCAGAGCGAGAAGTGGTGGCTGGGGGTGTGTGGTGGTGGGCGTTCGAACAGCTGGAGGGGTTTTCTTTTTTTAAAGGCCCATATCTGGAAACCCGACAGCAAACTTTACGTTCCGACGTTTTTTTGGGGAGGCAAATATGGGTTTCAGGACCTTTTGGGGCGGGGCATGGTCAAAGGGCATTGCAGGTGGTCATGAATGCAGAACAAAACAAAGTTGGTTAAAATGGAATCGGCCGGAATATGAATATACATGAATATTATATATTATATATATATATAATATAATATATAATATATCATATATATGCAAGCGCAATGGCGGTAAGGTCACCCACAGAGGCGCAGCCAGACCTCGACAAGGGGGAACAGCGATCCCCCAGGGATGTTGTTCCGCCAGGGGTGCTTTCGGCAAAGGGCACCCCGAAAAAAATGTCGCGAAAAATATTACCCCGGATTTAGGCCACTATATTTTTGCAGGGGCCCCTAAAAGTCGCAAAAGGGACGTCACCAATAAATTTAGTGTAAAGTCGTCCAATGTGGGGGGGGGGCACGTGCCCCTCAGCCCCCTGACTGCGCCCCTGGTCACCCAGAAGGCAACATCCACTTCAGGGAAGGCTCTGTGTCGGCCACCACAAAATTCCGTTACCGGTATTTGTCTTGGCCGACCACTATGGTTAACCTTACTACTGCTAATAAAATGTCAAATTGACGGCTGAGCGACATCGCCGAAATTAGACCGGTGTAAAAGTTAGTAGTATTTTGGGTACTATGTCAACGAGAAGGAATGCAATGCCAAACATTATACAATATATTGATGAGGCTTATATCTCCTCAGCAATCATGCGATACCATTTATATTTTTCCACGCCGGGTCAATGGACAGAGATGCAGGCTTGTCATCGTTCGAGCAGCCGTTCGGCCGGGCGGCCCGTAATCACGCGTAGGTTGAACTTCGCGCACGTGTAGCATAGCAAAAATGGATCTGATTAGCAGTTTATGCAGCGGCATCCGACAGAACGGCATGATTTGTGGATAGACAACATGTTCTTAAGTTTGCAAATCGACCGGTAAACCAAGAAACAAAGCGCGATCTAAGTTTGAGCACCACGCACTAATGTATTGTTTGTACGGCGGCCGGCCGGCCGCGTCCCCCGGTTTCCAACGTCACAGCGACTCCGGGGTCGCGGACAAATAGTGCTGTCACCACTTTTCGGCCGGAGTGTCTACTGGTCTTTATACAGCCTTGGCCCCAAACCATTCATCATCATCATCAATTGTCAAATCAATGAAAAGGACATGGATGATGGAGAGGATCAATAGGTACATGCATATACTTGTATATTCACGGTTGTTGGGGTTATCCAGAAAGTAGTGTCTAGTAAGCCCCAAGTCTGAGCAGTCAGGCTGTAGTCACTCAGCCACAGCAGTCTACCAGTTTCAGTTTTGTGGGTGCGGCTAGCCATAGCATCCTTTTTTAGACCAATCACATGGGAAGCGTGGGTTAGTGGAGTGGGAATTGGTGGGAACCACACTTCAGATAAATAATGAGGCTGTGCTGTACATTTGATGGATTGCACTTAAGTCAATAATAATAGGCCCTCAGATGCATGGAATTAAAATTGATTCTGGCTCCGTATCGATTTGTATGTATAATAAATAAGAATAGGTACTATCTGACATATTACTTATGTAGAAACATATGTGAATACAAATAGAATAATGAACACACAATAAGAAAACTATTATTCAAGCCAGCTGCTGATTCTGTAAATCTTCTGAAAATTGATTTCGGCCTGTAGCGATATTTAAGTATAAGTAAGAAAAACTGCTCAAAATATTAGATATCTATAAACATATGTGGACAACCAGAATAATGAACCCATAAAGCAAATATTTATATTTTAAATCAGCTTAATTGTCTAACTATGACAACATTCTGATTTAAACCACTAACATTTAACAATTTAATTAAGGATACTCTTCAGATTGTGCAGATTGAAGGGATAGTTACCATCTGAGACTGAGTGGAGGGTATGCAAAAGTGATGTGTTCAGTGCAAACTGCAAGTGCTAATTAAGGACGTTATTTATGTTTAAATGTTCATGCAAGTCCATACTGCATACCTTCCCAGTAAACATGCCGACGTCAGGCCGACGTCGGCCGGCCGACGTCGACGCAAAACCGATGATCGATTTTGCGTCGGCTGGACGTCGTATATGTCTGCCTATGCCGACGTCCAGCCTAGGTCCAGCCGACGTCGGGCCGATTTCGATATGCCGCTGCCGATATGCCGACATCTGCCGACGTCGGCCCGACGTCGGCTGGACCTCGGCATAAGCGGGCATATCCGACGTGTAGCAGACGTCGAGCCAACGTCGGGCCGACGTCGGTATGCCGCTTCCGAGATGCCGATATCTTTCGACGTTGACCCGACGTCGGGCCCGACATCAAAATCTGTATTGGGCTATGAAGTCGACGTGGGACTGGTAAAAAGTGTACCTACCAACAAACATGCAAAAGCATTGATATATAGACAACATCCTTGCACTTGCACTGACACATTATTTGTGCATTTCCTCAACTCAGTCTCAGATGGTTACTATCTGCACGGTAAGTATATTTTTTATATGTTAGTGGTCAAATCAAAATCTCATAGTTGGACAATAAAGCTGATTTAAAATAGTATTTTTCTTATTATGGGCCTACTATTCTTGTTTTCCACGTATGCGTATAGATAACTAATATTTCGAGCAGTTATTCTTATTTATTCGTCTGTCCTCCGTTCTCCCAGTGGTAAGGCTGCGGGGGTTATCTCCTCCAGTTTCGGACAGTCCCCCAGCCATTTATCTGCGTACCCTGCACTTTACTCGGAATTAATGCATTAACGTATTATGGGTACCGTTTCTCTTTACGGGGACCGTTGCTCGCCTTTACCGTACGGGGGGGGGGGGGCTGACAGGGCCCCTGTAACTTGCCGAACCAAGCAACATAGAGCAACACGGTAAGAACCAGCATGTTGCATGTCATGTGTGGAATCTAACGGTATGCAATTTTTAGGTTTCAGGTCAACGGGTGACTTTCCAGGTCAAGTGAATGACCTCGACTCGATCACGTCCAGTATAGCGATTTTGCTCTGTCAGAAAACATCAAAATTATAAAATGATAAATGTAAATACAAATGCATGTTCCTAGATCAGTTTTGTCTCAGAAATACAGAAAAAGGTATTTGTTCGTATCTGGTCAAAAAGGTACAAATGAATGACTTTACAAAATGACGCCATGAGTTTCTTACACTTAGGGAGCCGTCACTCAATCAAAAATAGTGATATTGCTTTGACATTCGGTTTGGGTATTGCCCATACTCCATTCTCTCACATTTTTTATTTGACATTTATGATTGTGTAGTGATTTTCCCCCAAAAATCAGCTTTGAGCTTTCGGAAGTCAAAAACATTTTTTTTTTTGGAAATCCAAGATTTTCATTTAAAAGAAAATGCAATTGCCTAGCTTGGTCGTGGTCTGTTTGCAGTTTGCTGCAAAACTCTATTTTCTATTATTTTTTTGCAAATAATTTTCGTTTTTCCACGAACATGACGTAACTTAAACGTCATTATCTCTCAAACTACTGAACCAATTTCAATTAAGTTTTTGATGGCATACGTTTGATTGTTTTAACTCAGCTTCTGAAAATTGCAGCAACATTTGCCGCATATGTAAATAGTTATTCCATAAAAACCTCAGGGGGTCGGGGGGCTGTCAGTCCCCATCCTCCTCGTAAGGCGATTTTTTTCAATATCGTATGCGTTTTGAAAAGTATACCTGGAACGTAGTACATATTTTTCCCTTTTCAAGGGAATTTGGCAGCAATTTAAACAGCGTTTCGACAGCAGAAGACATCAGGCATGTCATGGCGCAAAATACGAGCGTCTCGGAGCAGCGCAATCGTAATGTCATAAGTCATAACCGAACCTGACCTAACCTTTATGGAGGTTTGGTCGATACGCGTCCTCCGGCTTCACGAGGGGTTGAGTATGGTGCTTCCTCTAAGGCCCTCGGCCTCCTTGAAAAATGACACATTTTCCTTCGTTGATAATCGTTCGAGGATTTGTCGCCCCGATTGCGCTACCCCGAGACGCTCATCCTAAAATGGTCTCTGTTGGTTGTAAGCTGTTATTTGTCTTTTGAATGTCATGTATTTTTTGCGTTTTTTGGGTGGACCGACGTAAGCTACGGATATTTTTTCAACGTTAACAAACGTTTTGCAATATATATGTAACAAATTCATGGAAAGATACCACATTTGTATCAACTATATCAGTCGATCAACTCGTCCGCCCAGTCAAAAACCCGTGGCGACGCCCTTGCTTATACATCAACACACATCACATTGTGTGTTTACATCGATTACATGTGACTATGTCCGCTCCTCATGTCAATACCATCGTGTATTTATATCAATTTCACATTGTTAATTTATGACTAGTAGTCACATGCCTGTGTGTCCTATGCCATCTTTCAAGGTCGCCAGACCGCTGACCCGAGTGACCCTCCTGTGTCTTGACTCTTCACCCTCTCCGCAGTGACGATGGCGAGCCGGGCCGGACAGGAGAAGGCGCTGCGACTGCTGCGCCATCTACCGCGAGTGGCGCTCAACAACATTAACCACCCGAACCCCAAGCCTGCCGTGAGTGGAGAGTCAGCGGCTTATAGACGGAGGATAACCGCCGGAGGGCCGGGCAGGTGGTCAGATCAGGGACAGAGTGATGCGAGATTGTGGCTGTTTGATTGGAAGCGGTCATAGAAGCATGGGAGGTCACTTTGCAGATGTCTTAGCCAAGGGGGCTCCGGCCTCTTGGTTGCTCTTTCGCTAATGCATGAATAAGCTCCTCGCCATGTAGCATAGTTTCAGGCTGATGCCACATCAAAATAAATGTTTCTGATGAAGTTATGACACTAAATCTTTCTCAGGTGGAAGCTACGGTATTTTTATATGTAAATTTGGGACGAGCGATCATCGATTCTCCCATATATTGGCAATGGAAAGAAAGATGTAAATGGTATGGAAATTAGATGACCCCGCAGGCCTGGCGATGCTATCTCTCTAAGGGTCTTCCAATAGCGAGGTAGTGTCATAAAAAGTCAGTTGTGCTTAATGCTCGTACCATATATCACCCATTTGTATGGCGATGTTGTTTCTATTATCCGGTACTTCTTTAATTATCATACTTTATTTTCTGAACTTTTTTTTCGCTGACGAAACTTCTATAAGAGCTGTATTAGCTGTGTAGCATATGCAGTATGCACCTCCTTAAACGTCGTAACTGGCACTTCTAAGTCACACGTGCTAGGGACGCGGACAGCTCGCAGTTTATCGACTCCCGTAGCATTCAACACAGGGATTTATGGACGCCATCGCGTCGGTCGGTACTGCCGGCACCCCGCCGTTTAATGCCACCGTTCGGCACGTGCCGAGCAGTCAGAGTGGTGTAACGCCGACCAGAAGTGGCCCACTATATGACGGAGAGGCCTGCGTGGTGTGAGCGCCGGACGTAATGAGCGGTTCAGACGCGGAATCGCCGGAACTGCCAACGGCTGTCCGGCTGTTTTGGGACGTCAGAATGGTAGGATGGTGGGTTAGAGCAGGGACAGTATGGGGGAGACGAAGTTCACGGCAGACGAAGTTCACCATTGTCAGGCGGTGGAGTTGATGTGGAGATGAATATGCCACAAGCAGCTTTGTCTTGGATGATGTGTAGAAAGCTATGTGATTAACATTTCAGCTGTTGGTGGGGTGTGCTTGCGCGTATCGCCCCTGCCACTGACTGGGTTAACCACAGCAATGGACCATACTTGCATTATCAACGCATGACTAATCAGACTCTGGCCATATGCTTGGCCGCAAGCAGATTTAAGAGTATCATGCCATTTTAAACGATTTCACAGGCCCTCACCAATATCACTGAAAACGTAAATACACATTATAATATATTGCGTATTACCTGACACGTCTGAAGCTATTCCACGTCCATCCATGTCTACGTGGCGCGTCTAACCAGTGACCATGGCAAACATCTCCCGTTAACCGTACCGCCCCATGTCTCGCCTTCTTCCAGAGTCGCCGATCTCGCGGCGCCCACGGCGGTGACACTCACGGCGCCGGT
Source organism: Semibalanus balanoides (assembly GCA_014673585.1). Classification (NCBI taxonomy): domain Eukaryota; kingdom Metazoa; phylum Arthropoda; class Thecostraca; order Balanomorpha; family Balanidae; genus Semibalanus; species Semibalanus balanoides. The sequence goes on along the minus strand of VOPJ01004246.1, from coordinate 18,036 downwards.
GACAAGGGCTCCAAGGCGCGCCAGCACTTCGCGCGCGCCGGCTTCGAGGGCGGTCAGACGCCGTTCTACCTGAGGATCCCGCGCGAGGATCCCTACAAGGGCCACCACCTGCGGCGGCAGTACCCGCCAATCTCGCTACACCAACTGCAGGTCAGTGGCCGGCCGGAGGGCAGCTGGTCAGGGCAGCTGGTCAGGTCAGTGGTCGGAGGGAAGCTGGTCAGGTCAGTGGCCGCGGGTCAGCCGGTCAGCTGGTCAGGGCAGCTAGTCAGGTCAGCTGGTCAGGTCAGTGGTCGGAGGGAAGCTGGTCAGGTCAGTGGTCGGAGGGAAGCTGGTCAGGTCAGCTGGTCAGGGCAGCTGGTCAGGTCAGTGGCCGGGGGTCAGCCGGTCTCTGTCATGGAAAGGGAGGAATGCACCGTTGGAACACTATTGGAGTAGTAGGTACAGTGCAATTATGTGGAAACCTTAAAATCCTGCTCGGCACTCTGCGCTCATTTGGTTTTGTTAGGCCTTTTTAAGCCTTTCTTGCAATCTGGCAATTGCTATTTTGTCTTTTTGACTAGTTAAGGAGCATTTGATCACTGTCACAGTACTGTCAACATTGTCTGGCTTCTAGATATCGTCGACTCTTGATTCCAATTTGAATAATCTTACTCTTTTAATAATGTTACGTCACCTGTTCAGTAGGAAGCTGAGTCTTTGGCCTTGCTTATGCTTCTTTTGACGCTTTAGACTCGCCTCATGTATTGCGAATCTGTTCTTCTGAACTGACGGCGTCTCTCCATGTCCTCCGCAGCTTATGGTGGACACGGACCGGGTGGACCCGAACCATCAGATAGACATCACTCAGATATGTAACTCGGGTCTGTTCAAACTGGAGCCGCTGAGACGACAGTTCGGCTTCCAACTCACTGATGAGGTAAGACAGCGGGAGCAGTGATGGCCTTCGTGCGGGCGACCGTCCTCCTCCGAGGGGCCCGGCCATCGGCTGACAGCCGAGTGCCGCCGGGCAGATGAAGATGAAGAAGGTACGTCAGCGCCGGCTGCTGCTGTTGCTTTGGCTGCTGCTGTGTGAGCCAGTGCGCCGGCTCGGTTAGTGATGTGAGCCTGCTGGTGATGGTGATGGTGGTGTTGTTGGTGACGTGATGCTAGTCTATCTCTCATTGTGCTATTTTTGGTATTTTAGAGTCTGCGTCTGCTGTTTTGCTCCGCTATTTTTCCTCCTCTTATATCTTCAATTGATTTTTATCAGGAAGTTCCTCCGCTTTTTCAGTATCGATACAGAGTGAATGAATGAGACGGTCTATCCCGCCCAGTAACACTTAAGTGCAGGCCATTTGAGGCGTCTCTGTTTTATGTTGCATTTGATTTTTATTTAGAATAGAAACTATGCTTTTTCCTTGCAATATTTAAACAATGTGAATTAATAATATGGTTGGGACCGTCCAATGCCAGCTCAAGTGTTGGCCACTTGACGTTCTGGCGTCGTTTCTCAAGGACGTGGGAGCTCCTCTTCTTTCCGCATATTTCCCAGCATCCTCGAAGGACCGCGTTTGAGGCACGCAATCCCTGCGAGTTTCAAGGCCGCGTCTGAAACATTCTGCGATGCTAGCGACATCTAGCGCCACTTCTCATTAACGTTATACCGTACTGGCAAATGACATTAGCGTGCTACTCGGACATAAGATTAGGCGGACATACCCGTTCACGGCTACATTAGCTGATTGCTGGTGGCGGCGGTACTCGCATGCAGATATGAGTCAGAAGCTCGGGTAGTTCAGAATGGATTTATCAGAGATTGGTTAATGTCGTCAGCTAATGATGATTTGTATGGTGGCTGTACGGTGGTGACGTATTACGGAGCTGGTGTGAAAGTTTCCAATGACAATGGGATTTATTAGCCGCCGGCGTGATTGAAGTTACCCTCCAGGCCTCCAGTCAGATAGATGATTCCATGTTTTTGGCGCAATCGTTGTAAGCTGGGGCATTCCCACGACATTCTCCGACAATTTTTTTTTTTTTTATCCCAAATTAACAACCCTCATCTCTCACTTTTTTTGTTTCAAAATTGGTGTAATAAGGGTTCATCTTGGGGTCCCTGAATCAGCTGTGTAAATAATTAGTCGATCTGACCTCAGGTTATTGAGTTATATGCCTCGGAATTTTGCAGGGTCACGTTGCAGAGGTGTTTTCGGAAGCCGAAAGACTGAATTTGACTTAACCAAATGCTATAAATACTTGTATGGCTGAGTTCACAATGAAACAAAGTATTTTTCTTATTTTTTTTTGCGTGACCTTGAATGACCTTGACCACGTGACCTTGTGACATTTTTTTTCGATGGCCTCGTGTGACCTCGGGTACACCTCTGATTTCAATTTTTTACCTCTTAGAATACTTGCCAATGTCTTGTCTAACAATGCATTAAATAAAAAAGGTGCGTTTTTCCTCTAATTTCCATATTTTCCATCTNTACATGCTTTTAGAATCTGCCATCGCGGACTACATCCCGACTGTAACAATCCGGCGCAAGTGTCCTTCCTGGTTTGACGGCGCTGTGCGGACGGCGCTCAGATTAAAGGAAGCCGCCTTCAGGCGGATGCGCCGCAACCCGAGCGATAAAAGTACAGCCGAGTTTGCTCAAAAATAATGTTTTTCACATCACTAGCCAATTCAAAATATTTCCAACACCTTATCAAGAACCCAAACGACTTTAAAACAAGTCCTAAAGCCCAGACCACACTAAACGTTATTTTTATGCAAATAACGCGCGTATTCTGCGTATATTTGTAGGATTTGCGTGACGTTAGGGATCTGCCGATCATGCAAATCACGAAAGGAACATGGATAAACTACTGAATTTCTCAAATGGATAAACCTCTGGCATAAATATCTACCAGCTTCAAGACAAGTTGCAATGCTAGCAATTTGCTCCGACGCTTCTTCATTCATCTTCCACCACGATACTCAGCACAAGTTATTCAAGTTTCGATGGTTATTATCAGTGGTGGGCAACTTCCGTTACTCCGTTACTCCGTTACTAACAGAACTACTTTTTTCAGTAACGGAGCAACGATCTCGTTACTTTTCAAAACGGGTAATGGACCAAGTAACTTCCGTTACTTTATAATCAAGTCCGTTACTCCGTTACTCCCTTCATTTTGTGTTGAAATAATGGGCTGGTGTGGAAAGGACGGACATCGCTAGTGGGCAAAAATAGATGCAGCATATAAAACCGATCGCTCACCGAACTAATCTTAACTTAGGTCATCTGAGGTCAGTAACCTCGGCTGCCCTGTATAAGAAAATTACCCAAGTGGAATATATTTGTATGTAAAATGGATGCCAGACATGAAACCAGCGTCACAAATTACCCTTGAAAATGCAAGCTCTGGCAATTTCTAGGGCATTTTGTGACGCGGATTTCAAATTTTATATAATACTCATATGGACTCAGGCAAAAAATTATGCAGCCATTTGGTACAACCCGACACTATATAAGGTCAAGGTCAGGTCATATGAGGTCAAAACTTGAATTGGATTAATCTCAGTTAAAACACATGTTTCTAGTCCGATTTTGTCGCAGAAAGTGACATTTATTTGTCTCTATCTGGTAAATAAAAAAAGATGTCTTCACAAAAATGACGTCATGAGTGTTTCATACTTAGTGACTCAGAGTGAGCCATCAGTCGGTTCCAAATAAAGACATTTCTTTGAAATTAAGTTTTGGGTATCGTCCATGCTTGGTCCTCTCATATGTATTCCATTTTATATATCTTCATAAAGTTTGTTTTGTGAAAACAATGCCGAAGGAATCAGATTTGTTTTTATTTTGAGGGTTATTTTAAAATGTGAGTAACATTTTTAAGAAAATGCAATTTTTCGGTTTTTGACGTTTGTATTTGCAAATTGCAATTAACTTAAAAACTCGATTTGCTACAATTTTTCACAGATGCGTCGTTTTTCAACCAAAATAGCATGACATGACGTCATTTCAACGTCATTATCTCCCAAAGCACTTTATCAATTTCATCAAAATCTTTTGAGAAGACGTATAATTGATGCTGCGCAAATGATATTGTAAGTTTCACCTCGATATCTGGCACAGTTTTTGAGTTATGCAGAAAATCCATGAGGGGCAGATCACCCCAAAAGGGGCGTGGATTAATATAGTTTTATGCATGAGTGGCATTAATGATTCAGTTTATGAACGAGCCGAAGGTCGAGTTCATAAACTGCAATCTGTTAATGCCAACGAGTGCATAAAAACGATTTAGTGCATGGCCGAAACTGGCTGCCTTAGAGCCACAAGTAGCAATCTTTTCGAGAGTTCAATGCAGGGGTCATTTTCCCTGAGGCTTTAGCGTGTATTATCAACTTTTGAGGGAATGTATTAACATCCAGTTAAATAACGACCGCTACAGTTAAGCACATGGTCAATGGGAAAAACAGTCTCGGCCATGCACTAACTAAATTAGTGCAATGGCCGAATAAAGTATTTCCATTGACCACTGCTAACCTTTAGCCGGTGTACTGGAGTGTTAAATACAGCTCCCGGGAGTGATAATACACTGCTGAGCTTAGGTCAATGACCCTGCATTGAGCTCATTAGAATATGTACTTCTGTACTTGAAATCTGTACTCGAAAAGTTGTATTCCGCTCAAACGGCCATGCACTAAACGTTTTATGCACTCGTGGCATTAAAGATTCAGTTTATGAACTCGCCTTCGCTCGTTCATAAGCTGAGATTAAATGCACTGCATGCATAAAACTAATAGTAACGAGTAACGGAACCTAAAGTTAACTTCCGTTAAATTTGTCGCAAAGTAACGGAGTAGCGAGTAACGGAACTACTTTTATGAGTAACGGAGTAACGAGTAACGGAACTACACTTTCAAGTAACGATGCCCACCTCTGGTTATTATTCACAACAACACGTGAAATCAAGCAAAATGATAGAAACCACGCATCACGCAATCATGCAAAATACTCAAAAAAGTTCAGAATTCTGAACTTTACTGCAGGATCTGCGTGATTTGTGGGCAAAAATAAATTATTCGTGAAAACGGCTAATAGTTATTCGTCTCATACCTCTCTTATAGGCGCCATACTGTGGTGGAAGATGAATGAATGTAAACCTAACAATTCTGTTTTTTCTTTTCATAAATGACCTCCAATCTGAAATTGAATCAGGATGCATTCTTTACACAGATGATGCGAAAATCTTTTGATAAATCCTGACTTCGCAGGACGGACTGGCGCTGCAGCGGGACTTGGACCACCTGCAGTGCTGGTCCGCCAAGTGGGGTCTGGTTCTGGTCCTGCCAAATGCAAGACGCTCGCTGTGACCCTGCGGTGCACCCAGATCCACACCACCTATCATATCAAGAACAGTCTGCTCACTGTGACAACAAGACGCTCGCTGTGACCCTGCGGTGCACCCAGATCCATACCACCTATCATATCAACAACACTCCGCTCACTGTGACAACAAGACGCTCACTGGGACCTTGCGGTGCACCCAGATCCATACAACGGCACCCAGATCCATACCACCTATCATATCAACAACAGTCCGCTCACTGTGACAACAAGACGCTCGCTGTGACCCTGCGGTGCACCCAGATCCATACCACCTATCATATCAACAACAGTCCGCTCACTGTGACAACAAGACGCTCACTGCGACCCTGCGGTGCAGCCAGATCCACACCACCTATCATATCAACAACAGTCCGCTCGAGATCGTACATGAAATGCGCTATCTCGGCGCTGTGATCGACAGCAAGTAATTTGTGCCTCTCACGTGTCCTTAAACGTAAGCCAGACCAACAGAGCTTTGGGTTGACTAATCAGATCATTTCAGACTGGGACACGGCAGCAAAGTTCAACCAGAAGGTTGAACTTGCCACTTGCTTTGCGAATGTACGATCTACCCTGGAGTCGAGCTGTGTGAACGGTCGAGACCCATTCCTGGGCGAGTTGATCAACGTGCCGCCACACAATCCTGCTGTGGCTAATATTTTTTTGTTCAAGAAAAAGTCACACACACGGGATCCCAGTCCACCGCTATCCTACAACTCAATTCCTAAAATCACTGCTTGATTCCCTCACTGCCCGCGCGCCGAGTCCAATGCGACCTCCTCTTCCTAAAAAACGTTTCTTCTGGGAGACTTCTCTACCGACCTTTAATCGAAATTGTCCTTGCACGTGCCACCGAGATCAGCTCGTTGACAGCAGTTGTTCGCTGAGCATCCGTGGCGGGTGAGCGCCATTCCTAATGCAGCGAAGTTAGTGAGTGGAGTGGCCCTATATAATCAATACTGTTCTCACAACGGGAGTTCTAAAATGGCTCAGATTGTCTTTAAAAGTCAGCGCTGATCGCTGACAGGAACACATTCATGTGTACACATTCATGTGTTCGGTATCCGGCACAGGAATCGATCCGTGCTGTTTTCCTGTTTTATTCAGTGTTTGTTGTGTTGCTACTGGCATGTCGTTTATCTCTCTTTTATTTAGCATTTCTCGTGTTGTGGGTGTCTCGTCGTCTTGTCTTATGAGCATTAATAACTTAACTTAACGTTAATGCGTTGTATGTTATGGCTTCGCCTGTTACAGGATGATAATCTGTAGCAGAGACTATCATGGGTGCCCAAACCCCAGCCCAACCCAGCCGAAACCCATGAACACCAAGCCCAGACCCAGAACAGACGCCATTCAAATGAATAATTATTGATACCCATGCCCATTAGGGCCCATTCAGATAAGGCAGATAATTATTTTCACAAAGTTCGCAACCATTACCCTAGCATGTTGACTTTCATAATATTAACGAGAAGTAATATTAGGTGTTGCTGCTGATTTCAACTTACCGAACACTTTACGGTCAACATTATCATATTGGATCAGACCTAGGATCAGACATGGTTTAAAAAATCTTTCTGCCTTATTAGTTACCACGATTTATTGTCGTCATATAATTGCCAGAGTCTATTGTTGAAGTATCCTATATCATATAAAAAAACACACTTACATGGTTAATTATCCGGTTGTCAAGTAAAAATAACTATTAGCGACATTATTCCAAAATTGTCATATACCCATGCCCGCCCAGTACCCATGAAAAGTAAAAAAATGCATACATAACCCAGACATTTGGAAGAATTGAGTGGGCTCCCATGGGTGCACCCAGCCCATGATAGTCCCTGATCTGTAGACGATAAATAAATGAAGTAAATGAAACCCACCACAGACTATCTGTATTATTTTCTATAGTTTATAAATATTTTTTTGCAACCTTATTGTCCTGGAGGTCCTGGAGGATTTCATATTAGTCTTTGGAATTGCAAGCACTTGCCTCATTATACAATTACCAACAGGAATACCAAATACCGGTAACTGTACCACCACAATGCAAACTAAAATGCGGTTTTAGTGGATTGTTGGTTACAATTTAAGCTAAAATAAGTCCACATCAGCACATTTCAGGGGAACGGTTCTCCATGCTACTCAAACATGACATCCTTTTACTATTTAATTATTTTGTTTTAATTCACATTTCATGTCTCTAATAACTCTAAAAGTTTAGACATCAGCTTTGAAGATTGCAAGCGTTCGCTTGATTACAGAAGCGCCGACCAACTAACGACAGGTTAGCGTAATGAAAGCAAACGCATGAAACATGAAAGCGGGTCGGAGTGGATGATTGTTAGCTGTAGCAGTTCGGTGAACGGAGCACCTCACTCCACCGCCTTCACTTTGCGCTGCAGCGGTGACGTCCGGTGACCTCCGATGACGTCCGGTGACCTCCGGTGACGTCCGGTGACGGCCGGTGACGTCGCCGGGTCAGTTTACGGCCTAATTCAATCGCGCGACGCCTCGCCACCTCATACCAGGCGCATAACGGCCCTATAAAGCGGCCGGGCCGGCCGAGTGTCTTCCCCGGTGGCTATTAATGCCTGGTAATGGCTGGATTACCGGCACATTACGGCGCATTGATCAAATGGTGGCCGATGTCGCCGGAGGGCAGCGCGGTGGGGCGACCATTGATTTGTCCACACTCCATTTGGCTGGTGTCGTCAGACGACGAGATCGTATCGGAGGGACAGCTTATTCTGCAGCGGGTCGCCGGGACGCTCCCCGCCACCCCCGTCATTGTTGGAGAGAGAGAGATTTATGACGGGGAAAATTGCTGAATGCGGCGAAATGGTACGAATATGGCGCTGTTCCGTTTTTGTCCGAGATCGGACAGGAAGTTTCTGCTATCTAGAGGAATGGAGGGATTCTGTGTTCTCAACGCAAGGGCAGGGTTTTTACATTTTCAGCAAATAATCGTTTCTAATCATTTTTCCATTGGCTATCTTTGTCATATACCATTTAAAAGGTCCGTGAACCTCGGTACACCAGTTCATGCTTAATTTTCATGCTTCAAGTAAACATGCTCTTCGCATTGTATGTATTGTCTTGTATCATGCTGTTAAGTTACAATGCATTACATAATTTCATATTCATAAATCATTCAATTCATATATCAAAACTACAGTGTTGTGCTAATGTATCTACTTACCAAAATGTTTATATAAAATCGTCCCTCTTTACACCGTAAGGATAGCCTGGTTGATATATCAAAACTCTTGCCCCGTCCGTTGGTCCTTCCCGGCCCATTATTCCTTCCTCTGGCAGGAGTGTGACCGTCAGTCAGCCGGCCACCATCTCGGTACACATATTCCAGCCGGCCGGTGTCTATAATCAGGTGGTAATTGGGCAGAAACAGCCGACGCGGCTCGTCGCAGGCTGTTTACGGCCGGCACAATGCTGCGATCGGCCGCCAATGGAGCCGGCCGGGCGGACGGGGACGCGCCCCTATTGTCCGCTGAGAGGGAGCGAGGACTGACTGGAGGTAGGGACTGCCGAGACGGCCGGCCGACGGACGCTGCGAGGGAGAGGGAGACCCGCTCACGGATGGAGGGAGGAGGCAGCGGCAGAAACGATCTGCTGTATTTCGCTCGATTTTATCTATGATCTGCTATTCAGTGTTCTTTTCTCCTCTCTCTCCGCTCTCCGCTCTCCGCTCTCCGCTCTCCGCTCTCCGCTCTCCGCTCTCCGCTCTCCTCTTCTCCGCCTCTCTCCTCTCTCCTCTCTCCTCCTCTCTTCTCCTTCTCTCCTCTCTTCCTATCTCCTCTCCTCCTCTCTCTCCTCTCTCCTCTCCCCTCTCTCCTCTCTCCCTCTCGCTCTCTCCTTCTCTCCGCTCTCCCTCTCTTCCCTCTCTCCTCTCTCCTCTCTCCTCTCCTCGCTTCTCCGCTCTCCCGCTCTCCGCTCTCCGCTCTCCTCCCTCTCCTCCTCCTCTGCCTCTCTCCTCTCTCCTCTCTCCTCTCTCTCTCATCCTCTGCTCCTCCTCTCCTCATCTCCTCTCCTCCTCTCCTCCTCTCATCACTTCCCTCTCATCTCTCTTCCTCTCTCCTCTCTCCTCTCTCCTCTCTCCTCTCTCCTCTCTCCTCTCTCCTCTCTCCTCTCCAGACTTGTAACGTGGTGAGTCAACGGATTCGAGTTACTCCCGTCTTGGTGTCCACCCGTCGGGTTCACCTTCACCTGGCCCGTTTAACGGCCAGGGCTCGCTGCTCCAGCTGAGATGCAAATTCGGTACACGAACCAGGTATGTTCTGGATTCCAGAATATATTTAAGTTACATTTATCTGGCTATGTTAAGCTACGTTCTATTAAAAAACTAGACATAGTAAACCTAGCACATAATCCGAGCATGTTCTGAAGTCTAGAATATACCCAGTCTGTGACCAAACTTGCATATCAGTCGAGGCAAGCAGGGGCAGCGAACCCTGATCGTTATCATGACCGGACGGGCTGACCACAAGACGGGGACAAGCCGAGCCCGTTGATTCACCATTTTACAAGTCTGCCCAGGGATGCCGTCGATCGCTGTTGCCAGGTGTGCTAACGACGCATCGTCGTCCGGCGGCCTCTAGCAGACTGCTACTGTGACCGAGAGAGCACCCAGCCGGATGAGCAGCAGCTCTGAGCCGGGCGGATCAGGCAGGCGTGGTTGGCTGGCAGTTGAAAAGAACGGACTGCACAGCCCACCGCCTCCCCCCGCGGCCTACGATCTCGCGAAACCAGGTGTGGTCCGGTAGGCCAGCTGATAGTTCGGCGTTCAGGACGGTGTCATTGAGCCACGTCTCGGTGATGGAGATCAGATCGAGCTTGTCCAGCTCGGCGGCTGCAGCTCTCAGATCACCCAGCTTGAGCTTCGATTTGAGGCTGCGGGCATTCTGCAGACTCACAAGTAGCACTTTGAGCCGCGATGCACCGTCTTGTGAGGTCTGGATTCGGGACGCAGTTGAAGTTTGTCCCGTGGGTCCAGGATTCATTTCAACGTCACCGCAGCGTATCAGTCTGTATCCTTGATATGTGGCGTCAGTCTTGGAGTCGCACGGCACTCGGGTGCGGCAGAAATTGCCGCGCTTCTCCGCCCGGGTGACTGTGATCTGCCTGCTGATGGTTGGCGCCACCTGGTGAGTGGCTGCTTCTGTGCTCAGGAGCGCCAGAAATAAGAGAGCGGCGACCGTGGCAAACCGCAGCCACGCGTGCTTCCGATAGATGGCGCCACTTTCGCCGGAGAGTGGCGTGACCCCGGAGCGTCTGAACTCTGAACGGGTAAACAAAGAGACGGACCCTGGCAGACAAACGTGGCGCGGCTGATATCCTCGAAACATCTTCGGTGTCATGATGTCGAGAGAGGCACAAGCTCCAAACATTCACCACGAGAATCACGGCACTTCACTGCACCGATTCGGCAAGTTCCAACACTGTAGTTAGCTTTAAACCAGGTTGCACGACGGAGCCAACACTGTCCGTCCGTCGCCAGCTGATCGCGCACACCACCATCGGAGAGGAGAAAGAAGCACACCGTCTTCTTTCTCACTCCTTTCTTCTTTCTCCTTTCTCTTTTCTCCACTCTTCTATCTTCTATTTCTCTTTCTCTTCTCTCCTCTCCTTTCACTCCCCTCTCCTCCTCCTCTCTCCCCCTCCCAGTTCCTCTCCTCCTCTCTCCCCCTCCCAGTTCCTGTCTAACGATTCGTCCGTCACCAGTCCTGTCTCCTGTCCAGCCCAGTCTGGCCCCCGGGGTCGGTATTTGCCAGACACGTCCTGTAGCCGGACGGGGAAGTGAGAAGGGGTTGTCGCGCCGCCGGAAACAGCACTACAGCACTGTTGCATTGCCACCACTAATGGCGTCACTTCCGGCCACGAGCACACAACGGCCGCCGCAGCAAACACTGCATAATAGAGGGACGGCGCGGGGAAGACAGGCCACCACCGCGCCGCGGCCGCCGTCACGCGAGGCGATGACCTGTGGGTGCCGCCGGCGACACAGAATCGTGGGGGGAGGAGGGAAGGTCTGACCCGTGGGTGCCGCCGGCGGACACAGAATCGTGGGGGAGGAGGGAAAGGTTGAACCCGTGGGTGCCGCCGCGACACAGAATCGTGGGGGAGGAGGGAAGGCTGAACCCGTGGTGCCGCCGGCGAACACAGAATTCGTGGGGGGGGGAGGAAGGGAAGGTCTGACCCGTGGGTGCCGCCGGGGCGACACAAGAATCGTAGGGGGGAGGAGGGAGGGGCTGACCTGTGGGCGCCGCCGGCGGACACAGAATCGGGGGGGGGGGGGAGGAGGGAGGGGCTGACCTGTGGGTGCCCGCCGGCGACACAGATAGTGGGGTGAGGAGGGAGGGGCTGACCTGTGGGCGCCGCCGGCGACACAGAATCGGGGGGGGAGGAGAGAGGGGCTGACCTGTGGGGCGCCGCCCGGCGACACAGAATCGTGGGGGGAAGGAAGGGAAGGGGCTGACCTGTGGGCGCCGCCGGCGACACAGAATCGGGAGGGGGGGGGAGGAGAGAGGGGGCTGACCTGTGGGCGCCGCCGGCGACACAGAATCGTGGGGGAGGAGGGAGGGGCTGACCTGTGGGCGCCGCCGGCGACACAGGAATCGGGGGGGGGAGGGAGGGGCTGATCCTGTGGGGCGCCGCCGGCCCGACACAAGAATGTGGGGGAGGAGGGGAGGAGAGGCTGGACCTTGGGCGCCGCCGGCGACACAGAATCGGGGGGGGGAAGGAGGAGGGGCTGACCTGTGGGCGCCGCGGCGATCACAGAATCGGGGGGGAGGAGGAGGTGGCTGACCTGCATCGCAGTGGCGTCCGGTTGACCTTGTTACGGCAGGTGACCGAGGCATCCAGATGGCGTGGCACGAGATCAAGGTCACGCAGGGGTCACCAGGTCATGCCACGGTGTGCTATCGAATATTGGCAGAAGGTGGACAGGGACAGGTGCAGTTTTTTTTGCCCAATGTGAGCAGAAAAAAGACGTGCTAATGGTACCGGATGGCATGTGCCGTGTGCTTCTGCTCGTTCTATCGCAAATGGTCTTTTGGAGGACAACGGAAAAAGCTCGGAACTTGGTACATGGAATATTATGCATGGGGACACACAATTTGCAATGCTAAAATATGTGACTCTCATATTGTATAAGCAGTGGCGTACACAGGACTTTTCCTAAAAAACAAACAAACACAAAAACATTAATTTTTACCAGGGGCCCCAGCGTACATACAGTGCAGACCACATGTTCTGTCCACTTCATCGACACCACACGATGTCAATGCGCCCGGTAAATGCATTCTTCGTGAAAGCGGCTAGTAGCAGTCCTTTCAGCGCACTATTTGAATAAACTCTACATTTCTCTGGGCGATGTTTTTTTCATCTGCTGGAAGGTAACTTTGAAAAAAATACTTAAAAGGCCTTGCTTAAGTTATATCGCATAGTTCACCCGCTTAGTTCAATGTCAACATTGTCCATCGGTGCTGTCTGTTGGTACTACACGCAGTGCAATTTGATGAAACTATTATGCCCTCGCCCCTGACACCGGGGGCGAGGGCTATAGTAATTGCATTGGATTCCACTGCGTGCAGCACCGACAAACAGAGACAGAGGCAGAGGTAGTGTCGATGAAGTGGACAGAACATTCAGTCTGCACTGAAGATCCCACAAAAAATCGACGTATTTGGTCAAGCCAGCCAAATACGGCGAGTTTGTGTGAGAGTACCGTGGGAACAGGCCCTATTTCGTGTATCAATGCACTAGCCAAACGGGCCAGGTCCAGTTGATACTCCAAAGGTATTGAATGTTCATCCATGTGAAGCCCCAGATCGACCTTTCAAGGGCCCCGGTCGACCCTCCATTTACTCCGGTCGACCCTCGAGGGGCTCAGTCAGCCCTCCAGAATCCCCGGCCGACCCCTCCAAATTGGAAGGTCACTCTTGACCGTGAGTCCGTATTGCGCTATAAGAACTGCAACCAAATTGCGGGAACTGCTATGTTTTTTTTTTTCTTCTTTCTGGCAACAGTCTTCTTTGTTGTCGAATCAGCAATAGATCTGTTACAGTGGGGAGCGCGGTGTTAAGCGGGGCAGGGGCGGTACTATTTTTTAAATATTTGTTACAGTGGGGAGCGCGGTGTTAAGCGGGGCAGGGCTGGTACTATCCTTTTAATATTTGTTACAGTGGGAAGCGCGGTGTTAAGCGGGGCAGGGGCGGTACTCTCCTTCTAATATTTGTTACAGTGGGAAGCGCGGTGCTAAGCGGGGCAGGGGCGGTACTCTCCCTTTCACGAGTCTCCGCTGCCAACAGAATGTCAAATACAATGAAGGGCCATATATTCCGCGTCTTCTAACACGCCAGCAAATTCAAAATAAAAGAGTACAAATAACTTAGTTATATAAGACCAAATGTCAATACTCAATGCATCAAGGTATAGACGGAGCCCATGTTCGTTGTGGTAAAACGCGACGCCAGGCAATGTCCGTGACCAATGCATTACAGCAATCTTGACAGCGGACGCAAACCCCACAACCCTTTCCAACTCTCCCGGAGGAGCGGATAACAGGGTGGGGTAAATCGGGGTTGTTTCTCCCTGGGTCAATCTGGGCTCAGATGAGCTTGCATGAGGGCAGGGAAAATATATACACAAGTTGAATTTAAAATGGGGTCACACTCAAAATTTAGTGGGCAGACCCGGTAAATCTTACATTTAAGGTTGGGTAGGGGTCTTCCCTCTATCTGTACCACTGACTGTCATTTTATGGTCCTGTACCTATCAATTTTCTATTAAAGAAAATTGTTAACCTTGGATTTTTTTCCAACACAATTTGATTATATTTGCAAACACAACTTCTTTTCATGTTGTCAAAAATAGCCATGCATCACGCCGATTCAGGACAGAATGACGTAAATTATTAATTTCATCAAAACAATATGCGTACTCACCGCAACGTCAAACGTGGCTCAGCCAATCAGATTCGAATGTATGGGTCGCGTAAGATACTAGTATTAGCCTCTGCCCAGGGTGTGAGGCCCACATTCAACCTCTGCCCAGGTGTGTTGAGGCCCCACAATCCGTTCGACAAAAAGTCAAATATTATTTCGGCAGTGAAGAGTCCTTTCAGCCCAGAAAGATTTGCAGTTCGAGTTTTTTCAACACGGGCTACAAAACTGCTATCTCAGTTCAAAACCGATGTTGAAGGTGAACTATTTCCTTTAATGGGTCAACTGACGGGCATGGGGCCCCTGACTCGTTACGAGGCCCATTTGTTCAATACCAATTCCCTATACAAATGGACCTAGTAACGCTTAATAAAGGACCTAGTAACGGAGCATTTGACTAAGAACATCGCTACTTAGTTACTAAAAAACTAAAGAATAGAGCATCGAAGTAACGATCTTAGTAGTTCATTACTACGATACTAGTTCGTTAGTAAGTGAGTAGCGGAGTAACGGGTGCTGCTTAACACTGCCTCTGACACTGTATGGACTCTCTAGTATCTACTTAATCCCCTGCTGAGTCTCTAACTCCTCTGACACTCTCTGGACTCCCTCTCCTTAGTCCTCTGTTGAGTCTCTAACTCCTCTGACACAGTCTGGACTCTCTTCTCAGCTCCCTGCAGCGTCTCTAACTCCTCTGACGCTGTCTGGACTCTCCTCTCAGCTCCCTGCAGCGTCTCTAACTCCTCTGACATTGTCTGGACTCTCTTCTCAGCTCCCTACAGCGTCTCTAACTCCTCTGACACTGTCTGGACTCTCTTCTCAAGCTCCCTATCAGCGTCTCAACTCCTCTGTACCCACCTGTCTGGACTCTTCTATCTCAGCTCCCTACGCGTTCTCTAACTCGACCATACTGACCAAACTGTCCCTTGGACTACTGTCTCCTGCCAGCTCCCTGGCAGCGTCTCTAACTCCTCCTGACCCACTGTCTGGACCGTGCTTCTCAAGCTCACCTGATCAAGCGTCATCTAACTCCTCTGACACTGTCTGGACTTCTCTTCTCAGCTCACCTGCAAGCGTCTCTTACTCCTCTTGACCCACTGTCTGGACTAGGATGGATCTTTATCCGAGACTCCCTGCAGCGTCTCTAACTCCGTCTTGACACTGTCTGGTATCTCCTTCTCAGCTCCCTGCATCGTCTCTTTTGAAACTCCTCTGACACTGTGCGTGTCTCTCTTCTGCACTTCCCTCTGTCCCAGCAGCTAACTCCTCTGACACTGTCTGTGGACTCTCTCCTTCTAGCCTCCCTGCAGCGTCTCTATAGCTCCTCTGACACTTGTCTGGGACCTCTTCTTTCTCAGCTCCCGCAGGCGTCTCTGAACTACCTCTCCTGTCTGACTCTCTTCTCACCGTCTTCTCCTTTGCAGCGTCGTACTAACTCCTCTTGACACGTGTTCTCGGATGCTCAATCTCCTTCAGCTCCCTGCAGCGTCTCTAACTCCTCTGAACTGTCTGGATTCATGTTCTCGAGGTTGCCCTGTGAGGGAGAGCGTCTCTAACTCCTCTGACACTGTCTGGACTCTCTTCTCAGCTCCCTGCAGCGTCTCTAACTCCTCTTACACTGTCTGGAATCTCTTCTCAGCCCCCTGCAGAGTCCATGGCTGCTGAAGGCGGCGGAGAGCCGCCTCGACCGCTGTCGCCGCCACGATTGATGTTGGGCCGTGTCCGGTGGGGCCCGGCCAGCGTCGTTAGTGGGCGAATTATCGGCGCCGAACGGTCGCTATCGAGGCCAGACGAGCAGGACGCAGAGCCTGGCAACACTGGCCTGCAGAGAATCGGCTGGTGGTCAGCCGACTCGGTGGCCAGAGGTAACACAACCTAAGACCATGGGTGCAACTTTAACCCGCGCCCCACTGGGGGTGGGGGGGGGGTGCTTGAACACCCCCCTCATATTTTATCAAGATAACGAAAAAACGGCGGAACGTAGCGCCGCCAAATTTTGCATAACTATTTACTGATTCTTTCCGGACATTTTGCGAAAATTCAAGTTTCGTATCAGGTCAGGTCACCAGGTCAGGTCAAGTGACCCCACTTACAAAAACAAGTTGCAAGGAATCTAGCCTGAACTACAGTTATATAAGGATCAAGCTATCTAATCTTGTTAGGAATTTACATTTAACCCTCGTAAAATTAGTATCTACCGGCAAAACTATAGTGCATCAGACTTTTTGTATCGGTGACCTTAGGTCGGTCAATTTTGCATGCTTGCCCATTAATCCGATTAACTACTCGCGTGAGCAGAATGGAGATTGCAAATGCTTTCTGTGGTCGACGATATGCAGCCATTTTCCTTCTGAGTATTTGCCTGTTTTCATATTATGATTATGTATGATCCAAGTGCAGTTTTGCTCAGAACATTAGCGGGCGTCATCGTGGAAGGTCTCCGCAGGTCACCAACACCTTTTCGTAAAATAACTCTGGATCATAACTGCAGATAGAGAATGAGTCCAAAACTTACAACCAGTTGTGGTTTAATACCCGTCAAATGAGGCATATACTTGTACTGATAGTGCAACAGTGAATCCCTTACATTTGTGCGTCACTCTACGTTGACGCTTGACTTGCAGGCAATTTAAATTTTAAGTTTCTGACCCTCAACTAGATAACAGAATTGTAGAGCAATTTTTCAATGAGTGGGCATTGACTAGGCAAACCTCACCGCGGACGTTGCGTGAACACCCCGTATTGGCGTTTACTTTCGTTAGGTAAAAGTTGTTTCACGACAATATTTTTGCCAAAATCAGCTTTTTTGGACTTTAATGACCTCTTAGAGCCGTAAACTATTGACCTGAGGGGAATCAATCCTGCCCTAAGAGAAAGCCTCCCCTGGCCTTTGGGAACGGATTTGCAAACACAGAATGGTAATCTCAGGTGAAGCTAGCGATTGTCTGTTGTTAAAAACGCTTGGTTAAGTGTTTCGGATTGAGCGATCAGCGAGTCCTGTCCAATTTCAACACTAGTTGGGGATCCTCTGGAGCGATGTCCGTAAAAAGTTCTGAAATATTCTGACCTCCTTCGCGTAACCTTCTGGTGACTGATTTTGACGGTAAGAGCAAATTAGAAGTCGGAAATTGTTGTGAGATCAATGATTTTTGATAACGGTTCGAACAGTGTCTTTTTTTGGTCTACATGCCATGGGAGCCGAGTTAGAGGGGGGGGGGGTGTTCAAACAACTCCCCAGTCGGGCGAAGAAAATGCAGAGGCCCAGTGGGGCGCGGGTTAATGCAAAGGGGGAATGTAGCTGCAACCCCAATAATTTGGGAATTTAGCACTACGCCTATGACGAGATGTGGTACAAATGGTTTCACTAAGTGAAACCCCAATGATTTTCAAAAAGTTACACCGCTGCCTAATACATCACAAATTGGTGCAGGGTTTTGTGAATATTATTTCGAATTGTGAAGCTGGTGCTTGAAATACGTTTAATTCAATATGTTTTATATCGCTTTTACATAAAGCAGTTATCATTTATATGTTTTACTCGCAGCCTTTTGTCCTAACGCATTCTGTCAGTTGCTGGATTGCAATGGTATGAGTATGTGAACTCTCAATATAATGGTATGCAGTATGAACTGGAAACTTGGCTGGGTGATGATCAGCGTCAGGGTTCCACCAACCAGGGGTGGTAAAATTGCTTTGAGTGGCCCCGACCAAAAGTC
>VOPJ01004245.1:30678-82361 GCA_014673585.1 Semibalanus balanoides | reverse complement strand
CACTACCGCATATTCATAGATGCTAGCAATTAAGTCAGGCTAAATGGCAAAAATCCCCACTGTGCACCGCCACCAACGCCGCCGCCGCCGCCGCCGCCGCCGCCGCCGCCGCCGCCGCCGCCGCCGCCGCCGCCGCCGCCTGCGACGCGGCGCGGCGGTGTGCTCGGTCGGATGGGACAGCCAGTAAACAGGTGAAAATGTAACTCGTGTGAGGACGATGACGTCACAAGCAAAAGGGAAACAATTTTTTTTTTCAAATTTAACATTATTATCTGATACTGATTAAGGTAAAGTTTATAAGGTGAGAGTTAATAAGGTCACAACACAAAATGGTTTGCTCCATACTTCCAGTCATAGCCGATTCGTGTGTTGGAATTAAACGTTGATATAACTATGATATTAATTTAAAGGGAGGTGTTGCCTACTCACATTGGTCATGTGGAGTTGTGGACACTGGTATCTATATAACATTATTTTTCCCTGATTGAGCCATATACTTCATTTCTTCAGATTCACTCTTGTTGCTGAGATATTTCCAAATTCACCAAGAATCATCGTTGGCAAACACAAAAGTGTATCAGATATTCGCCAGAGAGCTTTCGCTTACTAAATGCATTGCCCTCTAATTAACGTAGCATATATTGTTAGCGCTGGGCAATAGAAAACAACTCGTGAGCACTGATAGCAGCTGCCGTGCCAAACAGAGCCTCGATAACTATTTTACATTGTTTGTATGGGTTTGTTTATTGTCTTTGGTGCACCATTGAAGGTAACATCTTCGTTACTCTGTTTATAGTGGCGATCGCTTATAAAACAAATGCAAAACAGAATACAAGTAAAAAATCAACTAAAGGGGCTCCAGACGTGGATTTTATCGTAAGGAATGATCAAGTCAATAGCTTCTTACCGTAATAAAAATGTATTTGACATTTCAAAAGAGTAGGCTCACTCCCTTTAACCCGCGCTTGACCGGGGTCTTATCCGAACGCCATTGACAGGGGGGCAAATATTGCCCCCTCGTTATCTCCGAAACCGATGATCTTAGCGAAACGCGCAAGGCGGCGTTCGAAAGCTCTTGAGACGCATCTTAAGCCTACTATAAATTTTTGAATCAAGGTTGCATATCAGGTCAAGGTCAGGTCAAAGGTCAAAATAAAGACATTTGAGTTTATGGACCATACTTTCCATCGGGAGCCTTTGATTGCAACCATGATCACCCAAAGTATACACACATCCCGCCATGAGCAAAAAGGAAGGATTTCTTGCAAAGATCAAGGTCAAGATCAGCTCACAAGAGGTCACTATCCGAACAATTTTTGAAAGTTCAATGCGACCCAATGTTTTTATGGGCTCTTACGCATGCAGTCGATAGTGATAATCAAGGCACCATCAGAGCTCATTTAAATAAGTAAGTCTCAAGCATGAGTTCAAACTAGGTTCAAATTGAGGTCAAATGTTTTAATTTATTAATCTTAACAAAAATGGCATGTTTTTAGACCAGTATAATGTCAGAAATACATTACTGACATTTATTTGTCTTTATCTTGTCAAAATAAGCAAAACAAAAAACACAATTTCAAAATACTACGTCATCAGTTACCATTCTTAAGCTTTCTTAGTAAAAATGGTGCTCTTTATTTGAAAATTGGCTTTATATTGTTGTAACACTTTTCTCTCACATAATATTTAGCTTTTAATATTTTTGCAACAAGAAAAATAATGAAAATATGTAAAAAATCGAAAATAACAAATTTCAAAAAATGTCAAAACTTTGACATTTTCTTGTTTTAAAGCATTTATATGTCTGTCTGATTTTTTTCAATTCCAGCTTAAATTTTAATTTTTCCCTTTTCACAGCTTTTCAAAGTTGTGATTTTATTGCTAAATTCGAGCATAGCTCGTTGTGCTTGAAAGGTTATCACTTAAGTAAAAAATTGTGATATTTTTTTATTTGGTTTGTATGTTGCTTGAACACCACTCTTTCACATGTATTCCTGTTTTTGATGTGACACAAAAACAAAACATTTTTTTGCTAAAAAAATGAAAAAATGGGTAAAAATCACATTTTGAAATTTGTGAGATCGCAGTTTTATACTACATGCAGTTTTCTATCTTTTATTTTTTTGGGGTTTTAGTTAATCGTGAAATGTAACCATTTTACAGCTGCTTAAAACTTGAGTGATTTTTGTCGCTAAATTCAAGAAAGGTGCCGTCACGAAACGGTGTATATCTAACCCCAAAAATCTGAAACATTTCCAAATTTTTCAACCGATGTAAAATTGGTGTGCAGGAAAGTACTGAAAGTTTCAGGTTGATATCTTGAATAGTTTGTGAGTTATCGCGAATAAACGGCAGTGGGGGCAATATTGCCCCCCCGGTCAAGCGCGTGTTAAATGTGGACGGCAGCGAGGCCCTGAGACTGGCACAGTGCCGATGGGACCTGCAGTAGCGCGACGATGGAGTTGAACTGTGTCGGAACTCGGCCAGTCTGCTCGGGCTCCGGTGTCCATATTGGACCCGAGCAGACGCTTCGAAGTCGGTCGATGAGCGCGATCTGTCACGGGATTCATCAGAACGCTACAGATAATGGCTTTATAAAGGGTCGGAGTTAGAGGTGTTCTGAATTCCAAGGAAACGACAACAGAGGCTGTGACGTGCGGATGGTTTGCCGTTCAGTTAACCACCGGTCCGGACCCTTTGATGAAAATGAGTCTGTCTGATATTTTCATCGAATGAATGCACAAATGTTTGTTTTTCGAAGGTCGCCACACCACCGATTGCGATTGCCATTGAACACCTGAGTCCTGAAAAGTTGTAAAAATTTGCAGATTCACTAGCCGTTTTCACGATGGGATTATTTTGCGCGAAATGTTTTAAAACATTTTAAAATGCTTTAAAACATTTCGCGCAAAATGATCATTCGTGAAAACGGCTATTATGAGAAATATACTTGACATTAATTATAATTATTAGTTATCGAGGATAATTATTGGAGGATAACTATGCGAACATTTTAAGATTACTGTCTTCCTCAGCACATGATAACATATTAAACGCGGACCTATACACAGACGCGCACACATAAAAAACACTCGATACCAAATTCAGAATTCACATTATTTTCTATATGCAAAAGTTTCGAACGAAAAGCAAACAAACTTAACCATATTCCTTGCGGGCGGCTAGAATTACGTTAACTGCGGGGGAGAGCAGTTTCTTCTCCCCCCCCAGAGATCTCGAGAACCGTTCGGATGCTTTCGATGTGACAAACGCCATTCGACTCGTTATAAAAAAATGACCCTGAAATTTGTTTTTGTTCAAAAATAGAGGGCCACGGGGCAAAAATACGGCATTTTTATGTTTTTTAAAGGTCATTAAGGCCATGTGGTTCGACCGATTATCATGCCCCAAAAAATGAGCTTCAAATGTACTGGTCTTCAACATATCAAAAGACGAGTATCTACCAAAAAATGAAAAATCATAGGCGTATTCAGGGGATGTAAAATGAGTGGATTTTCTTATGACGAACATGTGTTTTTCGTGATTGGTTGGGGCGGTATGAACGTCAAATGTGGACATTATTTGCTGTAATTGGTTAAATGTAATATATTGCACATAGGCGGATCCAGGTAAACAACGCGGGGGGCACCATGCGCATGATCACATTGTTATCAACTTGCTAATTTGACGGTTGAGCTCATTTGAAGGAGGGCACCGCCTCTTATTTGTTGTACCTGAGTGCGCTTTTGCCCCAAAAATATGAGCAATCCCAGTATACATAATGTATATTGCGATGACAACGTTGCAGACGCATTTATTGCACCGCAAACTACGAAGGAAGCATACACCACACAATGGCATTCGTAACACCCTCCCAAAACAGGACCCTGGCACCGCTTCTGCTGAGCCAATTTTTTCAACATTCTGACAAAACACGCGTAATTCAAGTTGAGGAAAAGACACTAAATTTCGAGACGCTAGCTTTAGTAGTTTAGGAGCAGCAAGCGAAACCCCACCGGGGAAGGCAGCATTTACCCCCGCCCGTAAGGAATAGGGTAAAGTTTCTCACAAACCATGTCCATGACCATGACTAATATCGAGAATCCAGACTAACAAGAGATGCGAAACCCACGAGGGCTGTTCACGACCTGACATGGAACGAAGCAGCTTTAAAATCACTTAAGCTCTCTCTCACCGCTCTACAATTACCGTCGCATCTGTCCACTCCAGAGAAACAGTCAATATTCCAGAGACCCTGTCAGCCGCAGCCGTCCGTGGAAGCTGAAGAGAGCAGCGGCGGGGGTGTATCCGGTCCTCACGTTCACGAAAGCTTCCAGTACGGGGCGGAGGCCGACCAGACTATCTCCGCCCCCGCACCATAAGCTAATTGTGCCTGACGACTAAGCGAACCGACTAATTGTGAGAGCATTGACGGATCGTTGGACCCAGCCCCACAGGCGGAGAGCGGAGAGCGGACGGGCGGACGGGCGGACGGGCGGACGGGCGGACGGGCGGGCGGACGGCGGCGGTGGCGCTTGGGCTGAGTGGGCTCAGGTGTTTTATGTCTCCGTTGCCGCCGGGTGTAGCCAACACATCAGCAGTGAGGGAGGCCTTCCCTGTTTCTCGAGCTGTCGTCACCACGCCACGCTGGGTGAGAGAAGTCAGGCCACCTGCTCTCCAGTCGGCCAGTTGCCAGGGGCGGCTCCGTGGAGCCTGGCCTCGCCGGTGATTGGCTCGCGGTGGTCACGTGACCTGTCGCCTCCGGCGGCGTTTGTGTGACCTGCGGGCCGGCGGTACAGACCGGGTCCAGGCAACAGGCTCCGGCAGTAGGATGACGCGGTCCACGCAGCTCTGCTATAATGCAACGCACGTCGGTGTCCATCAGCTTGTATGAGCCTGCGCTGGGTCGTCTATCGACCTGCATTGAGTGACCAGTATGCCATTCATTTAGTGTAAGCACTAAGCAGATAGCGAAAACGCATTTCCTTCGCGAATATAAGCATTGTTCATGCAACGGTATGTCGGCCAATGCCAATTCAGTGACAGGAACGTTCATCTGGTGGGCCGCTCTCGACCCATCTGAGCAAACCACCAGCTCCGCGGCCAGTCACCCACTCCCGGAGCAGCAACCATTTCCTGCGAGAGGCGCCGACGTCCATCCGTCTCCTCAATGGTAAAGGTTCCCACGCGTGCTCGGCGTGCTGCTGTTCTATTCTGCTGGCGTGTGAAGGCTATTTTCTCTGACGGCTGCGGGGCCGGGCGCCGCAGCGGGGCGGGCACCGCAGCGACCCACAATCTCCCGTGCCGACCCTAAATCGGCTACAATGCCCGCCTGTGACGGCATCGGCAGCGATGGCGGCGGCGATGGCGGCGGCGATGGCGGCAGCGATGGCGGCGGCGATGGCTGTGCTGTCTGAAACTGAAATGTCCGCCTCTCGACCCGCCGGCACCGCAGAGTAAAAACCAGAGACCGCTGAGCGCCGCCGATCACCTCGCCATTACGGATTGGAGTCCGACCACCCGCCGGGCCGCCGCCGCCACCGCCACATCAGTAGCAGCAGAGTTCATCGCTGCGATACTGCCGACGCGTGTTTTTTGCGTGCCGAGCTGTGGCAGGGCAGGGTGGGAGCGGGGGCGGCGCGGCGGCGGCGGCGGGGGCGGCGGGGGCGGCGGGGGCGGCGGGGGCGGGGGCGGCGGCGGGGGCGGCGATTTGGTCTGAGGTGGAGGTTCCGGCTCCGGCCAGGAAGAGTGGGTCACTAGACCCCGGCCAGAGTGAGGTCAGCGTATCCTTGCTGCTGCTGTTGGCGCTTCACACATAACCTGTGGACGGGTCAGCGACCGGCAGAAGGTCTGCAAGTGTGCGCTGAGAGGCATGTGATCAGAGGTGCATAAGTTGTGCTGAGTCTGAGTGACACAGACATGCAGACGTTCAGTCGTTTTCAAAGGGCAATTAGACTGTCTTTTGATATATGTACTTAATATATGCTTAATTTATGTGCTGTGTGCTGCTGTGCTTAATATATATACACTGATTCCGTGAGCTTTATCAGAATGATGAGACTCGTTTATAGCAAAGGTCGCACCGATTCAGCAGGGGCAGCTCTGACCTTCAGCAGGAGCTGCTGTGCGCAACAGAGGGGGCTAGCTAGCACACAGAGGCGAGAGGAAATTTACGGCCTCTGAGCGTCGTGGGACAGCAGCTGTTACTGCAGACTCGCGAGAGCTGTAGCAGCATCACTGCCGCCGCCACCTCCTCCCGCCCCCGCCACCTCCTCCTGCCCCCGCCGCCTCCTCCCGCCCCCGCCACCTCCTCCCGCCCCCGCCACCTACCACGGCTGGCTTCCCCGCGGTGTCGGGCTGACAAGCACCAACTGTCCGCGCTTCGACTGCCCGGAATAGCAATGGCCACAATCAGCGGCCCCTCAGGACCAGAACGGCACCACCAGTGCTGGAGAGACTCGCTGGCCCGCTGTGACCAGGGCTGGAGAGACTCGCTGGCCCGCTGTGACCAGGGCTGCAGAGACTCGCTGGACCCGCTGTGACCAGGGCTGGAGAGACTCGCTGGCCCGCTGTGACCAGGGCTGGAGAGACTCGCCGGCCCGCTGTGACCAGGGCTGGAGAGACTCGCTGGCCCACTGTGACCAGGGCTGGAGAGACTCGCTGGCCCGCTGTAGCCAGGACAGTACGGCAGAGGTGGACAGCTGCCCTGTCCCCTGCCGTCCACCTCTGCTCTGTCCCCTGCTGTCCTACCACTGCACTGTCCCCTGCTGCCCATCTCTGCCCTGTCCCTTCCCGTCCACCTCTGTCCTGTCCCTTGCTGTCTACCGCTGCCTTGTCCCCTGCTGTCCATCATAGCCCTGTCCCTTCCCGTCTACCTCTGTCCTATCCCTTGCTGTCTACCTCTGCCCTGTCTCCTGTTGTCCACCTCTGCCCTGTCCCCTGCCGTCCACCTCTGCACTGTCCCCTGCTGTCCATCTCTACCCTGTCCCCTGCTGTCCACCTCTGCCCTGTCCTCCTGCTGTCCACTGCTCCCCTGCCGTCCACCCTACATTGTCCCCTGCTGTCCACCTCTGCCCTGTCCCCTGCTGTCCACCGCTGTCACCCTGTCCCCTGCTGTCCACCTCTGCCCTGTCCCCTGCTGTCCACCTCTGCCCTGNTGTCCCCTGCTGCCCACCTCTGCCCTGTCCCCTGCTTGTCCACCGCTGCCTTGTCCCCTGCTGTCCATCTCTGCCATGTCCCCTGCTGTCCACTGCTGCCTGTCCCCTGCTCTCCACCTCTGCCCCTGTCCCCTGCTGTCACCTCTGCCCTGTCCCTGCTGTCACCTCCGCCCTTGTTCCCCTGCTGTTCACTCTGCCCTGCCCCTGCTGTCCACCCTGCCTTTCCCTGCTGTCCACTTCTGTCCTGTCCTGCTGTCACACTCTGCCTTGTCCCCTGCTGTCACCTCTGCCCTTCCCCTGCTGTCCACCTCTGCCCTTTCTACTGCTGTCCACTTCTGTCCTGTCCCCTGCTGTCCACCTCTGCCCTGTCCCCTGCCGTCCACCTCTGCCCTGTCCCCTGCTGTCCATCGCTGCACTGTCCTCTGCTGTCCACCTATGTCCTGCTGTCCCCTGCTGTCCACCGCTGCACTGTCCCCTGCCGTCCACGTCTGCCCTGTCCCCTGCTGTCCACCTCTGCCCTGTTCCTGCTGTTCACCTCGCTCTGTCCCTGCTATCCACCTCTGCCCTGGTACCTTGCTGTCCACCTTTGTTCCTGTCTCCTTGCTTCCCCTGCTGTCCACCTCTGCCCCTGTCCCTCTGCTGTCCACCTCTAGCCCTGTCCCCTGCTGTCCACCGCTGACTGTCCCCTGCTGTCCACCTCTGCCCGGTCCCCTGCTGTCACCTCTGCCCTGTCCCTGCTGTCCACCGCTGCCCTGCCCCTGCTGTCCACCTCTGCCCTGTCCCCTGCTGTCCACCTCTGCCCTGTTCCCTGCTGTCCACGTCCACCCTGTCCCTGCTGTCCACCTCTGCCCTGTCCCCTGCTGTCCACCTTGCCCTGTTCCCCTGCTTGTCCACCTCTGCTTGTGTCCTCTGCTGTCACCTTCCGCCCTGTCCCCTGCTGTCCACCTCTTGCCCTTGTTCCCTTGCCCACTTGCCCTGTTCCCCTGTTGTCCACTCTGTTCCTGTACGCCTGTTGGCCACCTTCTGACGCCTGTCCCCTGCTGTCCACCTCTACCTGTCCAGTCTCGCAGGGGTAAGGGCACGAGGTGGACAGCAGGGTAAGGGTCTTGTCCTTCTTACCCCAAGGCAGTGTGGCAGTCTGATTGTGGCCTGTGGGTGGATTGGCCGCACGGAACAGATTAGCGGCCACCACTAGTAAGTAGTGACTCAATATGTCGCCACCAGGTGGCAGTAGTGATGGACATCAGAGGGGTGGTGAGTCAAGAAAGATAGGATGGGTCTGTCAAGGCGTGATCTGGAAATTCGGTGTTCTGTGCTTTTCGTAAAGCAAAGCCATTTAAATATATTTCCATGTGTTAATTAGCACGCTTCAATCCCGCTTTCGAACCACTGAAGTTTCCGTCTGTCGGTGTCGGGTCTCGACGGTTCGATAGCTAAGGATTGATCAGCCGTGCCACCAAGCTGCACATCACCTAAGCTCGCCGTTCGATGTTTCACACACGCATCGCTTTTAGTGCCTCCCTTTGTACCATCCTCCATCATGTCGCAGTTTAACATCGCTGGCTTCCCTAGACGTGTATTAAAAGAAATCACAGCTATATGTTGCGACGTCTGTGCTACAAAAATAACGCGGTGCATAAATCAGGAAAAGCCCTGACACCCAAGCTTATACGGGGAGCACCATTGGGTATCGACGACACTGTGTTCACTGCACGCAAAGAAAAAACACAGATCAGTCCAACCAGGACTCTGTGCGATCCAGGCCACGCGGGTCGGGCCCACTCTTCGATCCCTTTCACTTCGCTCGGGTACTCAGTACGAACAGCCGACAGTGGTGCCATCTATTCCGTGTTCACGCGGTACGGTAACGCCATCTATTCTTCATGCTAGCAGCATGAGGCACGTACGGCTGGACCGTAGCGCGTGAACACCAGCGGCGCTTCCTTCGCCTTTGAAACTGATCAGTACCGCACGTGGCAATCCTTTCAGAAGGGCAACACACCTCTTGAGAACCCCTGTCCTGCAACAGTCCTGAAGCGCTGTTGACGAGTTCTGAAGCTCGCCAAGCCCACCGCAGGACGGACCCGCGAGTTTACACCACAGCAAGCGCGACAAACACGACGGAACGGCAGCCGAGGATACCTCGACTCCGTACTAGGGGAGCCAGGGAGCCAATACCGACTGGGTTGACTCCGAAACGAAGCCGGCCCGGGACTGACAATAGCCCGTCTCTGAGCTACATGGCGGCATAGCAGTAGACGTCGTTTGACGGCGAAGTTTCAGAGACAATCACCACACCCGCAAACAGAGGTACAAACAGAGGTACATCATAACAGCTTTCGGTGCATCATGTCAAGCATGGTTAAAACACAAACTACAATGAAGGCTGGCTAACGAGACCTTTTAACCACGCCGACTGGTGTAGCAGAGTGAGAAGGTGTTAGCCAAGCTCCGCTTGTGTTACACGCGAATTCTTCACGGTGTCGGCCACCGGCCCACCGCAGGCCTCCGGACAGCGCGGAGCCTCGGGCTGCGTGCCCGCTCACCCTCCCCACATCGGTGGGCAGGCCACTGGTCACGTCAGGCCACCTGACCTCGGCGGTCCATCGTCCTCTGCCGACCACGCCGACGGCCTTTACACACCACTCGTGGGTCGCGCACGGCCCGCATAATATCATGGTGATCCCTATCCGCGGCCAGCACAATCCGGTGAGGGATTTTTCCAACACCACCAAGGCCAGTCGTCTCCGGTGAAGGGATTTCACTCCACCCCACCGCCATCACTCCAATCCGGTAAAGGATGCACGCATTGAATCGTCCCTCCAGCAGCAGCTGATAGCTGACAGCTGACAGCTGACAGCTGACAGCTGACAGCTGACAGCTGACAGCTGACAGTGTCGCCCCACCCTCTACTCCACCGGCCTCTGACCAGCTTCCCTCGGCAGCGGGTGCGCTCAGCTGCTCCGTCCTGAGGATGCGCTCGGCTGCTCTCCCGCCCGACTGGCCGATGCGCTCGGCTGGCGCGGTGGCTGGCGCGCGTCCGATCCCACCTGTCTCTGGCGCTCGTGCGGCGCTCAGGAGAGGTAGGTTCGCACGGTGCCGCGGATCGCCTGCCGACAGAGTGGGCAGTCGCGCAGCGCCGGCGCGCAGTTGACGCACGTGATGAGGTGGCCGCATGGCAGGAATACCACGCCCACGTCCTCGTCCATACAGACCTTGCACTGCTTCTGCTCCTTCAGCCGGATGTACTCCTCCTCGAGTGAGCCGGCCTGTGAGCCGGGGCTGGTGGCGCTGGAGGAGCCGCCGCCTGCAGACACACACACAGACGCGGTCAGTCGCAGGTCGAGCGGGGAGCAAACGGAGACAGCTGGCACAAAGGCTCCTTCGGGTCGAGTCGATGAGTAGTTCAGTTATATGAAGTCAATGAGGCACTGTACGATGAAACCAGAGGAAAGGCATGACACTGTGAGTACGGAGCTGTCTACGACTTTCGATATTACAGGAAGTACTTTAAGGAAGTGATTTCGTCACCTGAGGTCGCCACCAATAGTGTTACAGACCTGTTTATTCACACCAAGGTGGTTTATCGGACGCAGATCTGCACAGCTGTCGCAATCGGCGGCAGTGGTGTAACCGGGGCTTTACAACGGAACGACCGCTATCATTTATCGCTGCGGATCCGCACGCCGACTCACACGACGATCCAATGACTTCGCCAGAAGCCAGAGTCGACTGTAGTAGTTCGTACCTGAGAGCAGTTTGGGCGTATTGGCTCCGCTGTTACTGCCACTGCTGCTGCCGTTAGTGATCGTCTGGGAAGACTCGCTACTCAGCTGGCTGGTCATCTGTACGTCAGACCTGAAACAATCACACAGAGGCCCGTCAGCATCACATGGCACCGGAAACATACACACAAAGGCCCCGTCAGCATCACATGGCACCGGAAACATACACGTCACGACCACTTCAGGCCTGAAATATCCACACAAAGACATCGTCAGCCCAAATCATCATGACCGAGTTCCCGTGCCAATCATCAGACATGATTGTCAGTAAGCACTAAATCAGACACCATGCGAGTCACCGACCGATAAACAATGCCAGGTGACTGGTCAAACCGACACAGTGCACACTCCCACACATACCTATTTCTGCGAACGAGCCCAACACAAACACCGCCGGATGTGATTCCATCTATAGGCTAAATGCGCACCCATGACCGGGAGCTATGACTCAGTATCTATCGGCAATGTTCCGGCCGGTGCCAAGGTGGCATGACACAGTGGTAGCGCCACCTACCCCTCTGGCGTCAGCGACTCGTTCTGCACGTCCATGTTCTCGTCCTGACTGCGCGCGTCCTCCATGCCTGAGTCTCCGGACATGGTGGACGCTGCTGAGAGTGTCGAGGTTGCCCTGGTGTGGCTCGGCCCGGAGGATCCGCCCGCTGACGAGCTGTGGGGCAGAGGAAGGCGGGACGAGGTCAGTCAGGTCAGAGGCGGCACAGACCGGGACACAGGACAGCCGCTGGACACGGTGTGTGTGTGGGGGGGGCGACACACGGGTCAGGCCGGGGCGGGGCAGGGCAGGGCAGGGCAGGGCAGGGCAGGGCAGGGCAGGGCAGGGCAGGGCAGGGCAGGGCAGGGCTGGACGGCGAAGGCAGGACAAGGCAGAAATGGCACAGCAGGACAGAGTTGAGCAGGAAAAACGACCGACGACTGACGACACCGGACGAGACAGGTTAGATCAGATCGGGCCAGGTGGGCGGGGTAGGGCCAGACACTGCCTGACGACCGGCTTCAACAGACCTAAACAGCAACACACAGCGAACGGCCCATCCTGCGTCAACGCACATCCCGGACCAGGGTACCACAGCACTTCCCGGACACAGAGATGAGACCGCAGTACAGCCGCCTTCCCGGCATCGGACATGGCCCGGCCTGGACACTCCCGGCAGATCGCGCTGTGCAGCAGCTCGCGCTGTGCAGCAGCTCGCGCTGTGCAGCATCTCGCGCTGTGCAGCAGCCCAACAGACCGGTATCGGCGGCTACATCCTGTACGACCGTCCGGACTGTGCCCGCCAGCCACCCCGTCAGTCAGTCACGGCCGAGACCCGCTATCACCCCGACCAGCCCGTAGAGGAGCCCGGGCTGACCAGGGAAGGTACCCGGCTCTCCCCGTCAGACGTCAGGCCATCAGGACGGCACACGTCACCGTGGTCTCTCGCTGTACGCACGGTCGAGAGGCGTGGCAACCAGCGACCGTCTCCTCAGACAGCCAGGCAACGCTGCGTCCCCGCGATCCCTACTCGAGTCGGACTCCCGTCAGCCGCCCGGACCTGCACCCGGGAACACGGCTCAACGTCGCTGTGTCCCGCCTGCCGACACCCGGTCACAAACTAGGCCCTCAAGCGAGACAGGACCCCGTATCACAGCAGCCCCCGGCACAGCTCAGTCCGGGTCCTTACACCCTTGACAACGACAGCCACCCGCTCCCTCTCCCACGCCGCCCCGTCACGCATACTACAATCCGCGCTCACAAGTCGGTCTTGCGACTTTATACTCCGGGCGACAATAAGAATAGTCGCGCTGAACCAGTGCCGTACTAGACTGATCCCGTCCAGTGATCCAGTCATGGCGAACAACTAGTACGACCCTCCTTTACACACGTGTGCCTCTAATTTGCTTGCTCCCCTTTCATCTTTCTTCAGAACTGGTCAATTGTGCACTGATCAGCGACACTTGACTCTTTAGACCCCGGTAATTACCGCTTCTAAGTTTGCTTTTGCTCCCTTCATTCTTGTTAGCCGACTGTTGGAACGTGGCTATCACGAATATTTTACCTATTTTTGCTCCAATACTCATAAAAAAACTAAATGAGTGTGGTCGAAGAACAAAAAATAGCTTAAAAATATACAGAATGTTTTGTTTAAGAGATTAAAAATATATAATTACTCTGAAATCGACAAAATCATATTGTCAAGTTCAAAACAATGCTGTCTTCTTCCTTTGCGATAATAACATTTATATTGGTTTTATTGCTTAAACGTAGGCAAATTCATTTGTTTTGGACATAAACATTAATAAACGTATAATGAGACAGTACCGCCTCCTGATCATTAATACCTTGACTTCAGGTGAAAAAGCATTATATATGTGAGCGTATCATGAGTTGTGTGTGGAAAGTTCGGTTGGAGGCCTATCACCCACCAGATGTATTGCTGAGTCTTAATCGCAACGACTGCAGTATTTAATTACTGACCATACTTATTTGTCAATCCCGAGTCAATCATTCCAAATTCCTAACAACATTATTTCATCTAGCAAAATTTGTTTCTTAAGACACTTCCCTCTCCAATAATATTGCAATAAAAATCAAAAATTAAAATCGTGTATCAGCCATCGAGTACATATGCGATATTATATCAAGATTGAAGGAGGCAAATAAACTTTAGTACACAAAGTTGATTAAAATGTGTGTTCACCCCACTATGGACACTACCCAACTTGTATTTATCTGTGTTTATCTACTGCTGGTTGGAGGAGCAGCCTGTGGAACCTAAACAATGCCATCAGCACCGCCACCTGTTCAAGCTGGCAGTTCGTCATGTGTTCGTCCAGTAAACTCAGTTGCCACCGCCAACTTGCACGCTGCAGTGCACACACAGCTCGAGCTCGCTGTGTTGTGCAGCCATAGAGTCAAGCGGCGGCGGCGGCACAAAGCAGACCAGCTGATAGTCGGTGTTGCATTCATGTTGAAACTAGCCAGCAATCTAGTACGCCCACAGTCACTCTTTGTCATTTGCATTGACACAACTATTGTTTGAGCATTCAAAGAACCCCGCCGCATTGTTTTCAGCAGCCTGGCCGTGACATAAAATGCATCGCAATCCATGAATGCCATCATTCATTTTGTTGTTACAAGTTGTGTTCAAACAGAAACACATGACGGATCAGCCACGTGGCGTCCACCAGCACCTGCACCACCTCAGCAGCGAACAAGTCAGGGGGTCCTGCGGCAGTGTTCACGCCTCTCCCTCCCTCACATGTCGCGTTCCTCTCTCACCTGGTAGGCGGCTGGTAGGTAGCCTGAGTGTGGTCCACGGCCATAGCCAGCACCGAGCTGAGGTCGGTGAACGGCAGACCGGTGGACTCGAGACGCTGCTTCAGCACGCGCTTCACCGCCTCCCGCACCGACGCCCAGTCCACCTGCAGTCTCGGGAGGGAGACGTGAGTCATAAGGAACTACTAACAGACGCAGACCTTACCCCCAAGCTCCACCGCGTCCTGGAGTGCATTACGGGTTGACTATACAGCAAGCTTTACTACTAACACGGCCGCATAACAGACCCGCTCCACCGCGTCTGGAGGAACGGGTACGCAGAAGTACCTACTAACACGGCGCTTACGCCCAGCTCCACCGCAGTCTGGAGGAGACGGGTACGTCAGAAGGAACTACTTAACACGCGCTACCGCCCGAGCTCCACCCCAGTGCTAGAGAACCGAGTCATCTCAGAAACGGAAACTACATTAACAAAAGGCGCTAACGGCCCAGCGTACTCCACCGCGGGAAGTCATGCCGGGAGGGAGACGAGTTCTCAAGAAGAACTATACTAACACGCGCCAACGCCAGCTCCACCGCAGTCTGAGAGACGCTGACGTCAGAAGTAACTACTAACACGGCTCCCCAGCTCCACCGCAGTCTGAGGAGACGGTGACACACGAAGGAACTACTAACAACGCCCACGCCCTAGCTCCACCGCGAGTCTGTGAGGAGACGGTACATTCGAGGGAAACTACTAACACGGCGCCACGCCAGCGTCCACGCGCAGTCTGGAAGGGAGAGGTACGCAGAGAGACTACTAACACGGCGCTACGCCCAGCTCCACCGCAGTCTGGAGGGAGACGAGTGACGTCAGAAGGGGACTGCTAACACGGTGCCAGGGACGAATTTAACTCCCATATGGGTAGCGTAAGGACGAGATAATAGAAGTTCAGCTAGATTAATATCTGTGTGGAACAGCAATATACCGCATCTCCAGCACTCGAGACACATTGCTAACAAATAGCCACACGTGGCAAGTCCGGTGGAGCAGAGCAGCGTATATACTACACTCGCAAGGCAGGCTAGATTTGCATTCAACCGTATCATGTCCCATCCAAAATTGCTTATTAGCACACCAACAAAACAACATTCCACCCTACCCCACGCATCCACATGTCTTCAGTAGCCTCATTCCACTCCGCAAACACAATCATACCCACAGCCCTGTCTGCCCTGACGCCCGTCCTCTCCCCTACCTTAGTGCTATCCAACTCCTACTCATTCCTCTCCCCCCCTCCCTACTCCGAATCTCCCGCCTCATAAATCCTCCGTTACCCGCAGCAGCTCCTTTTCCCCCGGCGCAGCCTCTCGGCGTCCGGATTCTTCCGTCGCAAAGACTGCCTCGGTATAATCAATCTCCTTCACCAGCCAGACAGCCCCCCCCGAAGACTTTTTACACCAGCCGCGGCCCGCCCACGCAGCCCGTATCCAACCCCTATTTGCATCCCGTCCCCACCCAGGAAGTTCAAACTTTTAGCTACGGACACCCCTGCTGACCAGACCGAATCGAAAGCTCACTTTCACGGTCCGAAAAAATGTACTCAACTGGTGGGAGCGAGCGGTGTGACGACCCACGTACGCAGGAAGCGCACATGGACGGAGCGAGCCGACCGGCCTTTACAATGGTTACAATGATAAAGTATTACCGAACACAAAAGACAACATGATTAAATCAGCCTGCGATCGCACACGACTTTGACAGCAGATAAAACAAACTGCAACAAAGATTCCTGACCATAAACAATGATAGTAGCTAAGAGCCTAGGCAAACGCAGAGCCTTACCCGGGCCCCGCTGATACACACTTCAACGGCATATTCACCATATATTTTCTCTCTACACCACACCGCGTCATCCTTCCCCGTCATCATCCTCCAAAGCCGCAGTGGCGCAGTTGGGCGCCCAAACTTTCCCAGAGCCCCCTCCCCTCCTGCGGGGGTCTCCACCGACGAGACCGACGCAGTGCCCCTCCCTCCCGCCGACGGTCGGTCGGATCGATGCCAGAGGAAGACCACGTGTCCTCCGCTGAGTCAGCGCGCCGGTCTGACAGGGGCTCGAGAGAGGCCCGAGAGAGGCTGAGAGAGGCCCGAGAGAGGCTGAGAGAGACCTCACGCAGCGCTGGCCAACCGGTGCACCCCGGGTCAAACTCTTATCGGAGACCAGCCTCGGCAGGCAAACTTTGCACATCGTCCAACAATAGTTACACAACGGTGATAACGCATATGCGCACTCAAGATGGGATATTTCCAGGATGGAGGTATATAAAACTTTGGACATTGGCCAGCCGCTTACTCAACGTTTTGACAAGCTGTGACTCGAGTACAATATAAGCACAGCCAACTCCTGAGAACTACACCTACATCCCTTGCGTCGTCAGGACTTCTGGTCGTTTCCACAGAACTGGCGTGCGTTCCTAATCATCCGGTCTGGCATATGTCGTTTATCACTGATCAGACGCAGAGTGACGGCGCCTATCGCCACCAGTCTCCATCACGTCCGCTGTAGCCATATTGGAACAGGCACGCCATATTGAAACAGGCACACGCATGCCAATCAAAAACTGGCAATGTAGATTGAGTTATGTACTGATTGACAATTGACATATAACTCCAAACTAATACAATAAGTTAGTATCGACGCGGAGCGTACTCTGTTCTGTTTCACCAGCACGTGGTTGGACAATGGACACAGAATACTGTGCGTGGACTGCGTCACGCCAAGCGTCCGAGCAACGTCCTTCAGCGTATCAGGGCTCCGGTCAGCACCTTGTTTCCGGTCAGTTGTCGCCGGGAGAGATAGTGATACAGTGAGATAGCCAGAGGCGGCGGCACGGTGACCACTCGGTCAGATAGGAGAGTACGGAAATGACCAGGGCGCTGAGTACCGCTGAGTGGCTGGGCCGCGGGTCGGGCTGTCCCATCGACCATCGACCCGGTCCGCCGCAGCGGCAGGTTATCGATCTGGGCCAGCCCGGCACGTGGCGGCGACGGCTAGCTAGCCCTGCTTACTGACAATAATGACTAAAAGGCATGTTTAAGTTTGCAGACGAATTTACAGACGAAGACAGATAAGTTTACAGACAACTTCAATTGCTATCACTAGACCTAACCAAAATAAATGCTAAAAAGGGATTTCTGAGTCTTGAGCAGCGTTGGATTTTTGCCAGTTTGTTGGATTTTTAATCCAAAAGAAGAAGTGCTACAAGAAATAAGTATGCTACAAAAAAATATATACACTATACACTATATAAAAATGAATATCTGCTGACGACCGACCGCACTTCCCCGCCCCCGGTCAGCAGCATATGTCTGAGGAGCCAAATAATGGTCATTTGTGTAATATTTTTGCAAATGTACTACAGCTACGCAAAAAAGTATGCTACAATCCAAGAGCCCAAACCAAAAATCCAACACTGGTCTTGAGCTTCCAAAATATCGCTATAGCTATATGGTAAGATGTATCGGATAACGCAACCTGTGCTAGTTTTAAATAAGTGACTACGTACTGCGTGAGCAGTGCAGTAAGCTGTACTTTATTTAAAACTAGCTCTCACTTAATGCGTCACCGAATGCCTTAAAGATTTCCTGGAGGGCTAAAGTGACGTCATTGTCATGACACAGCTTTCCATCAAAACACACTCGTGACTAGCTAAAACCGGTTCTCCGATGCTAAATATTACGTAAGCGGCCCAAAACCAGATCTCGTGACCTTCAGGAAACATCAGGGTCTGGAACAGAGCAGCCGTACTCCAGAAAACATCTGGCTCATGATGGATTGAGCTGTAAACCAAGTTATCCTTTCTAGAGGGTGGCGAGTACCGTCCGTCTATGAGATCCGTGCATTGGTCTACCTGGTGTAGGCTACCATACTCTACCATAGAAGTCTATCATAAGCTTTCAAGGTCAATTTGGTATGTCTTCG
The DNA here is from genome assembly GCA_014673585.1 of Semibalanus balanoides. NCBI lineage: Eukaryota > Metazoa > Arthropoda > Thecostraca > Balanomorpha > Balanidae > Semibalanus > Semibalanus balanoides. The sequence goes on along the minus strand of VOPJ01004245.1, from coordinate 64,183 downwards.
CTTGGCAGTTTCCGCCCAGGTCTTGGCCATTCCGACCAGAAAAGTCCGGCTCAGTCCGGTGAGAGTTGCCAGACCACGGAGCAGGTCGGTGGGCGGCTCTGTACTGGGCGTCCGTGCAGCGCGGTCACTGTGAGCCTCTATCCCAGCCGCCGGTGGGACATTCCACAGCGACCCTGTCCCTCCAGTCCAGTCGCCCCACAACAGAGCCGGGGCCAGGGCCGCCGTATTATAGCCGGAGCTGGCCGCAGACACAGGGACGGATAGGCCAGCCCGCCGCCGCCGGCGCCAGCTCAGGGCCGCCACATTCCGCCAGTCGTTGCCACAGCACTGTGACGTCACATCCGCGTCACGGGACCTGAGCCGGCCGTATGGCGCCGCGCCTGGCCAGCCATGCGTGACGTCACAACATGGCCGCCGGTGATAGGGCACACTACTGAGAAGCAGCAGAGGGTCGATATCGAACCTCGCGGAACACCACTGGGGACACCGGGAAATCTCACGTCACACACGATCCCACAGGCAGCTGTATCCTATGAACGTTGGCTATTGAGCAACGGTGACGTGTAGAATGAATGGCATGCGCTGTTCCAAACTCCCGCACAAAAGACATATTTTCCATGGGCGGCTTAAGACAACAAAACAGCTGAATGGTGTTAGCACCGTTGTGCAGAGGCGAATTTAACGGAAATGAGGCCACCGTTTATCACCTGGACAAACATTTCGAGATATGTCCACGGTGTATCAACAATAATGCGCCTAGGCCCCTGGCACGGCTACTTTCCATGTGTCCAAGGCCGGACCCGCTCCATGAGCTCAGCACTCGGGGGAGGGGGGACTCTCAGCACAAGCCAATAGCAGCCAGCAGATTGCCAAATCACTGCATGAAGGTCATTTGAGCAACGTCATGACAAATAAGTCAGGCGTCGTCGAGGGTAGGATGACGAGGGTTGAGAAAAATCTGCTGAACGAAGTCATACAACCCTTAGTCAACAAACAAACTAAGCGGAGAAAGCACGAGACGTAAAAGAAAGGCGTCCAACATAGGAAGCTATCCAGATCAGAATACAAAGAGGGACAATGGTCGAGAATGTCCAACAGGGTCAGACTAATCAGACGTGGGGTCAAACTAGTCAGACGTGAGTTAATGACGCACGGCTGCCGTCTATCACATGTCACGACAAAGAACGCCATAAGTAAACTTAATTGCATGTCTGTAATTTGCATGTAATCACAGGCGGTGCCCCCCGGTTGTGCTGGCAGGCTGGGAGCGGACAGGTCGAGTTCATTAGCTCCCCGCTGAGAACCCGACCCCCACCAACCCTCGCGACTGCTGCACGAACTGCACTGGCTGCACTGTAGTGAGCCGTGTGCACGGCACATTGTGCAGCGTGCAGCGTGCAGTGTGCAGCGTGCAGCGTGCAGTGTGCAGCGTGCAGCGTGCAGCGTGCAGCGTGCAGCGTGCAGCGTGCAGCGTGCACAGCCGCGGTCACGGCTGGACGCCAGGCCGGCCAGTCAGCAGAGCTCTCCTGAGTCATCATCACGAGACCCGGAGCTTAGGCTGACCGCAGCAGCGAGCTGTACAAGGCAACAGCGGCGCAGACGGAGACGGGGCAGTGCAGTGCAGGCGCACCGAGATGGACACACGAGCGGCTGGAACCAGCGGCACGAGTCACGCCAAGTTCGGCAGTTTGGATCACAGCACAGCGTGGAAAACACTAGAAACGTGTGTGTTCCCTGCTTGCATGACCGCATTCCACCTCGTTTTCCTGGATGTCTACACGTGACGTGACCGACTGCGCCTTTCACCTCCGGCGCCGGCAAATCGGCTGTCAATATAGGCATATCGGCTGTCAATATAGGCTACGCGCGTATAAGGAAAGCGAATCAAGCATGGAGCTCGTCAACACTGAGCGACGCTTGCAACACACGTCAGAAACTGACGTGAGAAGACGGATTATTATGCTAGAAAGTCTCGTCACTGATGAGTACGGTGACACTATAAGGCAGTGCAGATGCCCTGGAGGTTAAATGAAACTCCTTGCCATCCGGTTTCGTCACAGGACGGGGACACCAGTACATACCCTAGGTGCCATCAGCCTGAGAAGCCGAGACCGAGTGAGCCATGAGTACCGGAGCGACAACCTTGGCCCAGGTGGGGAGCTTGCGCAAGGTGTCGTAAGGCCAGATTACTGGTAACCGCGGTTGACGGCCGTGATACTGGGGGCAGTTTGCGCCAAGGTGTCATTCCAGATTACTGGTAACCGCGTCATATGTAGTCATGACTCGGCGACTCGTGAGCAAACTGGTCATGGCCATGCTGCAAATAGTGCTGACATTTGGCAAATAGTGCTGAGCCGTTGCACCTGACATTTGAAATACGTTAAGAAGTCACGAACAAAAACCTACCAAAACTGTAGACAAATGATATAGCTCTGCCAAAAACAAAAAAGTGAAAAAAAAAATACCGAAATCAAATTGAGACCAGACTATTCAAAATCGCAGAAAGCTTGCAGGAAACAGTTAAACGGAAATAAACATCCGCCTCAATGGAAAACCTGCCACCAAGGCCCTGTAACCAGGTAAAACCTTCAGCGATTGTTTTTACCGTCCTCCGCGGCCAGCGGATGACGTTATTGGGATGGTAACTCAGTCACCGCCAGAACAGGTCGTACCAGTTACCACAGAGACAGGTTTTGGCCGATCGGTTTTAAAGTTACAGGATTCCATAAGGTCATTAGCACATTCAATTCGTATATCTCGGATTTGTCATATCGGTGACCAAAGACGGGGTCAACTTCGTGATTATTTTCCCGTTATACGTCAACGGGGGGATATTCATATGCTTATTATTCCGAGGATACGCATTATATCAGTCCAATTATCTCTGGATCATGTTATATGCACGCACATGTTCATTATAAATGTATAAAACATAACGCCGTTGGCCATGTAGGGCAAAACTAAATCATGATGCATGTGAATTTCAAATAGACAAACAGACTATTATCATGTCATTCTTGCTGACTCAGGTACAATTTGTGAAAAGTGGCCTACTTGAGTCACCACTTGACCTTGACCTAAGGTCAAATTTCGAAGTTGACCTAACTTAGCATTCATGTATATGTTTCGAAGCGCCTTGACGAGACAAACACGATAACGTCAAATTACTGCCTTATCTGTATTAGGCAGTCATTTGCGAAAACAAAATATGCCAAAAATAGCATTCGATGGCCTTTGTTCACGCCCAGATACAGGGGGCAGTAAGGCGCGGGCCCTAACGCCCCGCCTCAAGAGAGGGGGGTCGCTAATTAATTTAAATTGTCTTTAGCCACTGATGCAATTCAGTTGGGGGGTTGGTTGGTACTTACAAAGCTTAAATAAAGGCGTACGAAGGACGTGAATTTTTCCTGAATTATTTCCGCAGTCATTTCAGGAAAATTAATAATCAAATTTAAATACATGTGTCGGGCATCTTAAGATTTCCAAGTTGATTTATCATGGTTGGATATAATTTACCCTAATAAGCGATACCCCTAGCGGTCATTCAGCAAGGGACGCGTGTTTCTCCCGGTATTGCATGAACTAATATACAAAATACGTTTTCTAACAGAATGCATAGGGCATCATTACAAAGTTTCCAACTTTTTGTGGAATGTACACTTGTTGTGGAACGCACATTGTTTTACCAATCGTCTCGTCATGGTGGCTACTTTTAGTACCATATTCGAGGCACCGCTAGTACTGTGTCCGCGCCTGGCCCGTAACGGGGCTATTTTTGTATCATCCTTTAGATGAAAACGGCTAGTCGGCCGCCAGCCTTGCTTTCAGACACCTTTAGTTTGATTTGGGAGCGGTAAGGTAATGGTGCTTGTTAAAAGTGTCAGAAGGGGGAAATTTATATTTCGAATGAAACCATAAAATCCTACATCAGAAATGTAGCACAAAGGACATCGAATTAGCAATGTGTCGCTTCAATGACGTTGACGACCTGGGAAACCGTAAATAGTCTGCGAACCCGGAACAATTACAACATAAGCGAAACGAGTTATGGAATCAGCAACATTAATCCCGTATTTTCCTATCGGCGGGTTTTCCATTCCAGACCACGGCAGTCCAACGATCGTCACAAACAGAAGGGCACGCTAGTTTCATCTTCGCGCCCATCCATTATGTCCTAGGCGCACTTGTTCTCTATTATTTCCACGACTGCGCAACAGAGCTGCATCTGGCGAGAGCCGAGTCACCCATGACCATGGACCTATCATAGAACCAAACACCTATAATAGTTCAATTATAGGACGTCAATGCCCCCGACAGCTGGGACTACGCAGCCCGTCTCACCATCCGTCAGGTGACGGCTGTCGCGTTCTGTCGCCAGCTGGGTCTGTGCCACGCCGTCCCCTCCGCTCCCCCTCTCCCCTGCGCACAACACCAGCCGTGCGTCGCTCCGGATACCCCCTGCATCCCCCTGACCGGAACTTAACACTCACCACTCCCCTCACACAACCCTGCCCCGACCTGGGCCAACAGAGCGTCCCCAGACCGCCGCTGCCCACCCACACAGCCACCAGCTGCTCCTCACACACACACACACACTCGGAGCCCCTTTCCTCTGCGCCAGGTCAACAGAGCCGGTCAACAGAGCGTCCGCGCACCGCCACGCCGCTCCTCACCTGCGTAAAAGAAGCCAGCCTCGGAGAGCTGTCTCGGCTTCTGCGCGAGCGCTGGCGGCCAGTACTGGTAGCTCCGCAGCCGGCTCTCGACGGTGGCGTAGCTGGGGTGGATCGGCGCGTGGTGCTCCGAGATGCCGAGCTGTGTCAGGTCGCTGGTCTGCTCAGAGCCCAGCGGCGTCTGCACGTTCATGTGCGTCGAGGTCAGCTGCTGACTGCATGGCGCTGTGGAGGGGAAGAAGAGTGCGGTTAGATCAGGCGCGCAGGGGGAGACGAGGTGCAGATACTGACACGTACACGGTACAGAAGTACAAAGGAGTTACAATTGAGGAAAGTCATATGTGGTGATTGTGAACACGCTGAAGTGAGGGAAATAATGATGGTGTAAGTTCTGCAACTTCCGTGGGAAATGCATGATTTTCACGCATTTGAGCAGCTTTTTGTAATAGACCCGGCCCACTCAGTTGCCAATCATAAAATACCGACACGAACAAGCAGGGTCATTTCCCATTTGTTATCACATCAGCCCTGAGAAGACCGATGAAACATCGATGACACATCACTATCCAATGATCCCCGCGCGGGCGGCCACTTAAAATAGAAACTTATCGTGTCGCAGCGGCAAAGCGTCATCATTCGGTCACAATCTGCCTCTATCAGATTCCTGGCAAGGCCGATCGAAACCGCGCTCCGGGCGAGGTCAGACCAAGAACGCGCCCCGCCACACCAGCGCACCACGCGCTCGGCGGGGAACAACAACAGCCAATTACGACTCCAACCGCGCAGTGTGGCGGCTCCACCACAAACAGCGCACTTAACCGCCAGGTGTATCGGCGTCCGAGAGATGAACCCAGGAGGAAACAAGCCCCATAACGAGGCCCGAGGAGGCGCTGCACCGATGAGCAGATGAGCACCTCTGACCCAGTTCACCCCAGCTCGCCCCGGGCTAGCTCTTCACCAAGACGAGATGACCGTTAAACGAGCCACGTGACCTCGTGCCGTTAAGCGCCGTTCCGTCACGTGACTCCCCGCGTTATTAACCCGGGGCCGAGAGAAAACATTCCTCTTAGCCGACCGGGGCAAAAACAAACCGGAGGCCGCCTAGGCACCGTCCGCCAATGTCACCCCGGGGTCTAAAAACAGCCGGCCGCCAGCTGGCAGACAGGGTAAGGGCGAGGAGCGGTTGCCTTCGCGCCCACACCTGGCGGCTGCCGCCCCCGCCCGGCGCGGCTGCTCGCCACATGGGGAGGTCACCGGAGCCGATCAGAAGCCCCGCGACCCGACCGACGGGTCACATGACCCAACCAGAGCCACCCATGACGCACGCTGCGGCCGCCTCCAGAGAAGCCACAGCGGCCCCGGTTTCAGGGACTGTGGCCGCAGACCTGACGCAACGTCAGCTGAACGAGTACATCCATGCATGGCTTCCACTGGGGACGGCTATCGAGAGACCGAGCTTCCCAGCTCTACCATTACGTCAGAATCCCGTGACTGCTCTGACTGCCATATGGGCCTGTTCCCGTGGCGCTTCTAACCTCCTCTAAGTTGCACAAACTTGCAGCTGTCTGTGTAAAATGATATGACTAGAGCAAGTTGCAGCAACTAAGAGGAGGTTGGAGGCGCCACGGGAACAGGCCCTATGCTATGCAGAGCGCCGCGGCAGCCTGCCGGCGCCAGTGATTAACTCGGAGCTCCAGGAACGCCGTATCACCGGGCGGTGACGTCACCTGCAAATGAATGACTAGAGTGGCGGGATGTGAGGCCCACCCGCCCGGACGGACGGGCACCGTGCCAGACCAGCGCATACCGCCCACTCGAAATATAGCTCCGGCGAAAGTCAGCTCGCCGGGTCTGAAGAAAGCGGCCGTCAGCCAGCGCACAGTAGCCTGCCGTATTTACAAATTTGAAGGATCCCACTTTCCTTTCAAACTGCACTGCCCGAAACCGAAATTCGCCAAATTTTCCGAATCTGGCATTGGTTTTCCCTATTAACCTTTGTTAGCATATGAAAAACGCGACCGAAACTGAAGTTCGCTGATGAAAGCCCACGTAAATATAACATGTAGTATGTAAATATAAGTGTATATAAAGCTTGACGGCAAGTGACGCTTCAAGACACATACCAGCGAAGTCGCCAGAATGTTCTGATGTTGTCCCGACCCAGAAACCGCGCCCATACTCGCCCCTTTGATTGCTACAGACAATTTAATGAGGTTATGTGGGGTCGAGACAGGCAAGGTTAAATTAAATCTGGCAATTTGAGACGGCCGTCTTTTGATGACAATCGCAATGTCTTCGAATGTGTTTTGTTGTTGTTGTAAGGCCTGATATGCTTATTACCATACGTCAGGACCATACAAATCGACGAACAAAGCAAAATGTTAAGCAACATCAAATGGCTCCTCAGTGACCTGACATGACCTTGGCCGGTGACCTGATGATTATCATGACTGGCTAGTAACAGCCGAATCTCTGACCATGATGACCATCCTGAGTCCAAACTGTTACAAATAAAACGGCTGCAGCACGAAAGCACCTTACGGCGCTCACGACTACCGTGCAGACCTTGCAGTATTATTTACTCTGTGACTTACTTTATTCACTTGACTTACTTTACGTGACTTACATAACTACCACTCTGTGACCGGACCTTATACTGTTTTGCTGTCAAAATGCGCGCATTTACTAATGCGCAATTGATTCGTCTTCCGATATGCCGCAGCTGGTTGCACTGCGGTTGACGGCGTGGCCGTCATGAATTAATTCCGGCTCATCGGCAAAAGGCCCCACTGTGCAGCGGTTAGGCGTCGACAGGCGATACGGGTGATGGGAGGCGACAACGGCATATGTTAAATGATGCATGCGGGCTTGCGGGCTTCAAACCCATGTCATTCCATGCGGGCTTCAAAGCCATGTCATTCCTGCTGCTGGTAGTTAATAATTCATTTCACGAGGCAATTCAACATAGTCACCTTAGAACTATTCCGCCACATGTCTGACCCGGTGTCTGTCTCCTGAGTTCGCGGAACGATGCCTCTGGCTCCATGTCTGCCACGACTACGGAGGTCGCCGTGAGAGCGCTTCCTTGACGCCACACATTCAGGCCTAACCGTCCATGGTTGCGGTTCACTTGCGTTCGCTGGCTCGGCTTACATAGATTGCCGGGTATCCCGCGCCGCACGAGCCGCCGTGGCGCCTCTCTCCCCGCGTAACAGCCCCCCCCCCCGCCAGCCGGCTGCGGCGGCGCCGCCCACCGGGGGGGGGGGAGGGTCAGAAGGTGGAATGGACACCGTACAGCCAGCCGGCCGATAACCAAGCCACCCGCGTGCCGTTCGGCCCTTTGAGCCAGCCATGACGACGGCACTAGCGCTGCCAGCGCGGCCACAGCTTGCGTGCACCGTATAAGTCGGGACAGGGAGGACAGATCATCGCTGCGGTGCACCGCGGGCCACCAACGGCCAATAGGACCATTGGCACCATCTGACGGGCCCACTGGATGGTCGAAAGCGGGAGCGGACCAAAGCTGCCGACGGAATGACTGCGTGTTCTGAGCGTCTGTACACAGACCCCGCGGAGAGCCGGCAGAGGTGCGCATCGGGCGGGGTCCGATGCCGTGTCACACTGCACGGGTGTGGACCGTGTGACGGAGACACAGCGAGTGGTCATGAGGTCGCAATGGGAAGGAGTGGGCTCCATTCCGGGTGCGACGTGTACGCGGCACATTAAAGTTCGGGTCGGCAGGGTGCAGCGCAGCGTAGTGCGGGCCTCGCGCTGGCTGGTGGGTGAAATCCACCGCGCAAGGCCAGTCGGGCTCACACAACCGCCCCAGCTGCGCGATATATGCGCGATTCGCTCCCTGGCGCAGCACGGGGAGACACCGTCTCTCACCTGGCTTCCCACAGCCCCGGCGGGGCCCCCGCGTGCCGCTGCCTCCCACAGTCCACCATTTACATATCGACAGTAGGCGGCCAACCCGCTCCCAGACGCTGGTATTCACCGCAGCGCGCCGCTCACAGCGCAAAAACAGCCGGGCAGAATGGAGCGTCACGCTGACCCGCCCTCCGCCCGACCAGTGATCGCCGGCTAGACGGTATACGACAGAACAAGTGGTGCTGTGACGTGCCAGGCAGCGCAAGGGCAAGGCCGGCAGAGCGCCCATTGATCGTAGGAGGCCGCTCGGCGCACGCCAAACAGATTGCCGGCGGCGGCGGCGGCGGCGGTAGTAGGTCCTCTGGTGTAGTCGGCCGTTCCTCGCCCACGCATTGAACGAACTGAAGCCCCCCCCCCCCCAGCGGTCCCCCACACATATCGTGAGTCATGCTCACGCAACACGCACAGCGCGCACGCACGCAAACTTCGGCGAAACCGCACCGAGTACCAAAACAAGCCGAGGCCGCGGCATGGCCGACTCGCGTTACAGGTTCCAAGGTGAGCCGACACCCGAGCAGGCCACTCGCGGGGCTGGAATGGCGAAACAATGCGGTGCGATGGGCTCGAATACCAGAACGGTATGACGAAATTCCACAAAACTCGCTAGATTCCACTGCATTTGGGTATTAACAACTAACTGTACACAAACTACCCGAGGTAAAGGACGATGAGATCTCTTCAAAATCTGGAAATGTATCCATTTTTGGTCAATTTAAGCCAATTTGAGGTAATGACCCTCCCTTGTCTCACCCACTGGATTCATTTGCCTTGCAGAAGAAGAAGACCCCCAGACGGTGGAACGACTGCAGCAACATGTCGTACACAGCTGGTCTGATCATTGTGGTTTTAAATTAACATCAGCCTGCGCTGCCCAAGATTCTGGGAAGCACACTTATAATTGAAAAATAGGGCATGACCCAAACCAAAGCCCTGTTTTTGTCTGAAAAGACCATATGCAGGCCAGGCAGATCAGCAAGCATCATTTGCAATTATTGACGAAGACAACGATAACCATAGATTGGCAGATCAATGATTACTAGTCAAGTGGACCTATGCTAGGATGCTTGTTGTACAAATGTAATCAGCATGAACCACAAATCCGCCAACCAACGATGACGAACAACTCATCAATACAATATGGCAGACCAACGCCGCACATAGGTACCTGATACATCACAAAAGCGATTTAGAAACACACCGCCTTCATCAATATATGTAAACTAACCAGCATAGCATGCAGTCACATCACAGCCTCGTGCCCGGACTATAATAGTCTACTTAGTCATCAGACGGCGGTTCAGCGCGGGGATGTCCACTGCCGACAATACGGTCCACTCCCAGTGACATTCAAAGTTACCCTCTCCGCCGGCGTTGTCCCCTTCTTTCCGGCGTCAGTTCCGGCATCAGTTGCGGTCATGAGACCCCACCACCGCCGCTGCTTGGACTGCCCAGTATCCGACCGCACAGACCACGCGCTTCCAACACGACACCCGACAACTGCCCCCTTCCCCGCCTGATCACGGGACAGCACGTGACACCGACGCAGCACGGTGTCACGCGCGACCCCGTCACATCCGAGTCCGACCCAGTCGAGTTCCATCACGTCTGCACGGCGCCTGCACGGCGCCGGCACGGCGGCGCCAGCGGTCAACTCAGAGGTGGTCGCCGGGGGGCCGCGCCTCAGGGCATGGCAGGTCAAAGGTCACGTGGAGGCCACGAGTGCACACAGGCAGGCGGACAATCTCGGCTCAGCGGTAAACTGGGCTCCGCTATCGGAGTGCTGCGACAACAGAGCGCTGCGGCTGATACAGCGGTGGTGGGCCGGTGTCAGCACAGGCCCCAGATAGTCAAAACCAGCGTGGTCTGAGGCATGGCCACATAGGCGTAGGAACCGGGGGGTAACTGCCCCTCCAACTTTTTTAGTGGAGGGGCAAGCCCCCCCCTCCCCAACTTTTGAGTCTCAATACATGGTCCAAAATTACGAGGCATAGGCCATAGCCCTCGACCGCCTGGGGACGGGGCGGATCCGACCCCCATCGGTTTTTCCTAAATAACTATCGACGTGAAACTTGGTATACCTTCGCGTACATAAATTTTACGTCATCTATGAAAAAGTTAGCAGAAAAAGTTAAAACACGTAAAATGACGAGTTCTACAAAAAAGCTATCTCTGATTTTCAAAATAAGTTTTTTACCTAAAAAAATGTAAAAAATAAATAAAATGTACTATTTTTTATTTTTGACCCTCCCCGAACTTCAAATGAGTTCCTACGCCCCTGCATGGCCAAGACAGAGACGACTCGCCGGCATGAGCTGACGATGACGACTTGGGCCAAAGGGCCGTGCAACTGCTGGCCTGGGCCGGTCACGAGGCAGGAGCGTGGGTACTAACAGGAGCGGGACTGGGAAAGGCGCATCGAGATTCATCCAGTTTGAACTTTGAAGCTGCAGATGGGAAAACATGCCCCTGGTCCAATGTTATTATTAGTATAAACAGTTAGGTACACTGCATCAACCCAGAGAAACGAGGCTGACAAACAGGGTAATTGTCAGCAGTCAGTACAGGCGTGGAGTTTGCACAAAGCGCATGAGAGCATTACATTTTTTTATAAGTTAAATGCCAGCCGGTGGTGAGCTAAGGAAAGTTAAGTCACCCGGGCGAGGTGGGTATTTAGCAGGGTGGCAAAAATGCCTAGCTATTAAACAAGTTTTGTATTTGTATTGCTTTCTCTTTGAACTGTGTGTAAACATTTACAAGAAGCTGCATTAATTTCGAAAGTAGATGCTTTGAAATTAAATTTTGCAGAGGGAGTGAGTGAAAATGCGAAGCGTTCCAGCGAACGTAGTCTTACAGATGGGCCGAAATCTGCCTTCATCTTGCTTGCGGTGATGGGTTTCAGGTATAACTCCCGTTTCACTGCACTGACTATGCAAAGGTTATGCACTGATAATTTTGTAGTATACTTACACATAGTATAGGCCACGTGAAAATATTTAACACAACTAAAGAAACTTAACCATCTATCCATAAACAAAAATAAATGCCGGCTGGAATAAGCACGTGCTTTGAGTTCGAATTCATCTCTGCTGTCAGCAACGATCTTGTCAGAATCAGAACTAACAATAACTACTAGTAAAGCCTGCATGGCATGAAGCAGACGGAGCAAGTTATTGCATTTGTGCCCGGCAAAGGATAAGCATCGTTGTTTGATGCAATAGTAAAGGACTACTTACTTGCACCTTTCTGTGACTTAGTTATTTTTCGTTTTGATTCTGACAAGATCGTTGCGGACAGCGGAGAAGAATTCGAAGCGAAAGCACGGGCTTATTCCAGCCGGCATTTATTTGTGATTATTTATGGATGGTTTAAGTTTCTTGAGTCGTATTAAATATTTGCACGGAGCCTATACCATGTGTTAATTTGCGACAAAATTATCGGTGTATACCTTTGCATAATCAGTGCAGTGAAACGGGAGTTATACCTGAAACCCATCACCACAAGCAAGCAAGCAAGATGGAGACGCATTTTAGTCCATCTGTAAGACTACGTTCGTTCGAACGCTTCTCGTTCGAACGCTTCTCGTTCTCACTCACTCCGTCTGAAAAGGTCACAGAAAGGTGCAAGAAAGTTATAATTTACTATACGCAACCTAAGTCGGGACGTCATTTGATATAATCAGCTGACGGCGTGGCATACTCAAGCTTGACTGCGTAGTGTTAAAAGGCCATAGACACATAAGAAGTAAGTCGTTTTTTCCTGTTGATGAAGTTAGCCTTAGCTTGAGAGGCCCAACGAAATGGAATTAAGCTATTTCTTATTAAGTTTATTTGAAGAGATTTAACCCAGTTTTTAAAGATAGGAGACTGCTTACGTAAATTCGTGTTTAGATTTTCGGTGATACTCCATACGTCATGAATGGTCGAGCAGGTTTTCCTGACAACACAAAGGGAAGAAATTCATATTGTCTTTTTTTGGTAATTTAATTTGGGGCAATAATTGATAAGTAAATTGCCATGAGACACTTAAGGATGGCCAAATCAACCAATGATACATGATATGACGTAATTTAAAGACGCAGTTAAGACCGGCTGCAAATTTAACGCTATGTGAGGAATATGTTGTCGACAAGTGCGCCAAAAACGAAACGTGGGTTATACTTCTTAGCTTAATTTCGCCTTCATTCTCGCAATAAATCTACCTTGTTATTATTTCAAAAAATAACGAGCAAGATGTTTCCTTCTATAAACGTGTATGTATCTCACAGCTACTAAGAACTAAGCCGAATTTCCCGAGTGAATTTGAGGAACAACTTGACCGGCCTATCGGCCTTTTAACACTACGTCGTCAGCTGAGTATGCCATGCTACTTTTATGACGTCACACTTAGGTTGCGTATTGCAGCACGCAACAATGCTTATCCTTTGCCGGACACAATTGCAATAACTCGCTCCGTCTGCTTCATGCCATGCATGCATTACTAGTAGTTAAAGAATATGATCCTAATATGGCAGTAATATCTTTATTGTATACAAAATATACGAAATGAAAAGATCCGAGCTTTCATGGCTAGCACATTATCAAGGATCGTCTAATTATGATCATATTTCTTCAACTTATTCTTCTCACAATGGCATCAGCTATCATCTCATACATAATATTTTTTCTGATCAATTACTTGCTCTTCCAATGATTCAACGTTTTCTTAGCGATTCCGTGCAAAATTAACATTTTTATAAGTCTGGCCATATTAATTTTGCGTTAGTTGGCAGGTAAAAAGGATCGTCTCAAACTTTGGATACGATCGAGATAAAGTGGGGGGAAAAAAAAAGGGCCCCGCCCCCACCCCCCCAGTCGAATGTAAACTTTGTCACGAGCAGGTGCCGAAACTTTGCCGCAACAGGAATATCCAAAATACAGCAAAGCAGCAATAATGTAGCGATGCAAAAAAATGACTCAGACGTGGCATTAGACCTGACCATTTGCTCATAACGGTCGACCATGAGCAGTTCAAGAACTGTGTTAGTGGGTCAAATTAAGACACCTTTTCGCCGCCCAGCCCATACTGCAGTACTCACTCGACTCTGCCACGGAGCGCGTCCTGTAGTCGATCCTGTGTCCAACCTCGTCCGTGCCCCCGAGGAGGGCGTTCTCCCGGAGCGTATCATCCAACTCTCCCTCCGACTCGGAGCTGCCATCGTCGGGCACATTGCCCACCTCGCAGCCGCGCACAAACGGACACTGCGGGAAGTGGCGGCTGTGTTCCGTCATCGGCACGTCCCCCAGCTCCCAGCCACCGACAATGCCGCGGCAGAAGATGCACTGCGCCTTGTCGCCGTCGTTGAGTGAGAAAAACGCTGCTCGCGCCAGGTCGTCAGGCGAGATGAAGTCCACTGGCCAGGCGTCGAACGTCCGCCGCCGGTAGCGTTCGCTCTTGAGGAATCGGAACGAGTCCCAAGTGCGGGGCGCACCGGACGCCGCCGGCGCCGTGGTAGTCGCCAGTGGGAAACGGAAGCCCGAGCGCGGGCTAGTGGAGGCGACGCTTCCCTGCGAGCTGGGCGGCGACTGACTGCTGTTGTAGCCGCTGTCGTGCGCCGGGATTGGCGAGCCGCCGCCCCCGCCCCCTTCCAACAGCGACACGTTATCTGAGCGGTGCGTGACGAACGCGCACTGCGGGTAGAGCCGCTGGTGCTTCAGCATCGCCTGCTCGTTGAACTCCCAGTCGTCGACGGTGCCGCCGCAGCTGAAGCACTCGACGCGGAACGGCTGGCCCCGGTAGAAGAAGCCGGCCTTGGCAAGCCGCTCCTTGGGCACAGGAGCGTTCAGCGGCCAGTTGGCGAACGTGGACAGTCGGTTCTTTTCATAGCGCATGCTAGAGAGGTCTGCACTGACGCGCGTCTGCTGGTGCAGGGAACCCCGGTTGGGTGCCATTCTGACGACGGCAGGCTCGCGACTCAAAATCAGGTTGCTGGTCATACGGACTGGGCCCACTAACACAGATACATCTCGACCTCTTGACTGCACTAAGTTCAGACAGCAATTGACGTTGGGAAACAGCTTTGCTGGCTTGAGTTTCAGGTGACTAGAGCTGTGGATTGTTGCACTGAAAAGGGTGCAGATATCACATTAGCAAATGGTAAACAATATACTAAGACAACTACAAAGACAGGATGATAGTACCTAGCTCAGGAATAAAAACATGCTGGGAGCTCAGCTAGTTTCTGGTAAAGTATCAATGCATTTAACATATTATCAACATATGTATTGAGTTTATCAACAGACTAACATAGGGGACATATTGATATAATATAAAATCACAAGATAGGGTGGTGATGATAATGATTTGGGCTTACCGCTTAGAGGCACCTAACTCATCAGGCTATGTGGCACCCATAAACAAGACAAGGAAGTAAGTACAAAACTTAATCATATTAATATGTGGCACATAAATAAGTATATGAATATGCAGTACATCAATTTTGTTATAAAGTTCAAGTGGTTGAAATCATGTGTTGACATTGCTTTATATCTACTGTATCAGTGCAGCTTTTTTAACACAACTGGTTTAAAAGATACTTAAAAAATGGCACCTGCATGACCAATGACCATTCACTCTCACAATATTGATGTCATGTGCATATAGCACAAATAAAAAGTAAATTTGTCTAATCACATAAATTTGCTAAGAAAACATACAAAAATAAATAACTAAATGAGCTTTGAAGAACAGGCATCATATTAAAAAATGACCCACACTAAAACCTGGATTTTTTGCAGCAGTCGCCACCAGGAACCGCTAGTCAGCTAGGATGTTTTGACATCACAAACAAATGGATATTTTTGAATTTATTTTAAAATTAGTAAATCAATATTTTGCGTGATAAATTGTATATAAATCAACTGTTAGTATATGCTTGTGACATCAAAACTCACTAGCTCACAAGTGGTCCCTGGTGTCCATCTGCTGCAAAAAATCGAGCTTTTAGTGCTAGCCCCAAAAATTAAATATAGCAAGGACATTTACAGAGAATGTTGGTTTCTTCAATAATGAAACCAAATCAAGCCAAAACAATAATGAAAACATAAGGCAAAAAGGTACTGCAACTAGAAATGACGCTGAACCGTGATACTTTATATCAAGCAATCTAAAAAATGAAAAATTTCATTCATGCATCTAAGTTCATTCAAATTGTTTAAAATTATTGTCCCTCTAACACAAAGCAGCTGCACGAAGTGAGAAAGTGGAGCGAATGTGGCGCAGGAACAAGAGATACTCCAGTTTCTTACCTCAAATAATTGCTAGTAGCTTCAGCAATGTGTTACTTAAAGCTCTTCTTTAGTTGTTTTCAAAAGATGATATCGCACCACACCTCACCCACACTCCGCCCCTCAACTTCCCAACCGCCAACAGCACGCCGCCTTTCTTCTTCGGGTACCGTCGGACATAGAATGCCGGGGTCGGACGCAGGCGGTTGCCAGATGGCGTTATCGGGCGCTTCAGGGCTAGGCGCCAAGGCTAGGCGGAATAGCCTTGGGCTGAATCAGGAATGACCAGAAAATCGCGAGCATTAGTTCGCCGATTGATTCATCGCCTTGGATCACAAGCGGAACTTTATGAAATCGCTCGAGAGGGCCCTAATGTTGATTTGATAGATTTTAAATCAGTTCTACCCATGCAACGCCATAGACCTAATGTTAAATTTGAAATTATTGGGGGGGCTCGGGCCCTCCCCAAGAGATATAAAGTTTCATCCCTGCCTTGGATATTGGGATCACTAAATAATTTTGAATTCAACAAAGTCAGAATCCCATCTAAAATAACACAATTATCAGGCGAAGATCTAAGATTTCGGTCAGGGGGTGGCGCAAGTCACGACATACAAAAGGCTGCGCCTACGCTGGCGCGACCCGGCTCAGGTGGAGGGGCGCCCTAGCACCCCCTAGATCCGCGCCTGATAGTTATAGTACTTTATACGAAATATATCAACGGATTCACGAAAACAATTTCAGTTACAATAAATAGAAATACCTATTGGCAGGTAGGGTATCAGGAATGGATCCAGCAGTGGCGAATCCAGAGGAGGGGGCCACGGGGCCATGGCCCCCTCCTTGAGCCTCGAACTTGAGGGGGCACTCTGGCCGCCCGAGGGGGCACTCTGACCACCTGCAGGGGCACTGGTCGTCTGAGGGGGCACTCTGACAGCCTGAGGGGGCTCTCTTGCCGCCTGAGGGGGCACTCTGGCCAGCTGAGGGGGCCCTCTGTTGACCTGAGGGGACGTCTGGCTGCCTGAGGGGCACCCTGGCTGCCTGAGGGGCACCATGACCGCCTGCGCAGGCGGTGCCAGTGCCACCTCATGAGGTGGCACTCTGGCCGACTGAGGGGGCCCTCTGCTGTTGACCTGAGGGGACCTCTGACCGTCTGAGGTGGCACTCTGGCCGTCTGAGGGGCACTCTGGCCGCCTGAGGGGACCTGGCTCTGGCTCTGTTGACCTGAGGGGACCTCAACATTTTGCAAATAAAATATTAAAAACAATAGGTATGTGAAATAGGGGCACCCTCAAAGTATAGTGGACCAAATCCGTCGAGTTTTCAGATTTGGGTATAGGTAAGGTAAGGAGCACCACTGCAAATGATGGCCCCCTCCTTGAAGATTTTCTGGATCCGCCACTGGGATCCAGAACGGTAGTTTGGAAGGGTCCACCATGTCCGTAAAGTTAGCGACGTATTCGTATACGAAATCAGCGACGACCCAGCCAACAATTAACTTGGGCACTGATCGGGCACAATGGTTTAATCCCATTGTGCCCGATCAGTGCCCAAAATAATTGTTGGCTGGGGAGTTCCGATTTGGCTCAAAATCAGTAGGAAGGTCAATCTCGCAGAGGTTTTCACGAATATGCTATTGATTTTTCGATTGCAGGCTTAGTTTGACATCAAGGGGTTATCAAAGTTAACGAAACGGTGAACCCTCTAAAAACTTGATATATCAACCGATTCGATCAAAACAATCACCATGCCGTGTCTCGCCGTCCCGAAAAGCCGCACCTCCGAGGAATTTTGTTTCTAGGTCATAGGTCAAGATCAAGGTTACTTTAGGTCATTTTGGAAACGGTGTACCCTCTAAAACCTTTATTTATAAGATTCCATAAAACAGACACTTTACCGTGTCTCGCCGTTCCATCAAACCGCACCTCCAAGGGATTCGGTGTCAAGGTCATAGGTCAAGGTCACTTTAGGTCATTTTGGAAAACGGTGTACCCTCTCAAATCTTTGTTTATCAGCCGATTCGATTAAAACAAAAACCATACCATGTGTCGCCACCCCGGAAAACCGCACCTCCGAGGAATTCGTTTTCAAGATCATAGGTCAAGGTCGAGGTCACTTAACACGCGCCCTGGAGGGGGGCGAAATCCACCCACCCCTCCTGTTTTTCGACCATAGCGAAAAAAACGGCGGCGCGCAGCGCCGCCGTTTTTTACCTACCTGTTTGAAAATGAACTACCCACATTATGTTACATTCTTGGTCTCGGGTCATCTCAGGTCAGGTCACCAGACGAGGTCACGTTATGACCTCACCTACAAAACGTGTTTGGTCGTATGTAGACACAGCTTTCGAACAATCGATTTCACACTTTCAGGATGTCATAAGGTCATGAATACATACCGTTTTTTATCTCGGATTTTTTATTTCGGGGACCCAAGGTCAGGTCAATTTTGTGGCCACCAATACTGATTTGCCGATAACTATCGATATAATGAAGATAGAGACGCCAAAATGGCACCAATATGATTGTCCCGTCGAGACTCGTCTTTCAATATGCAACATGACCTACTAGGGTCACCACCTCACCTTGACCTGAGGTCAAATCTCGAAGTTGACCTCACTTGTAAAAAATTATATAATTAAAAGCGCCTTCACGTGACAAACATGATGGTGTCAAAATAATTGCATTATTGTCATTAGTTAACAAGTTATTATTAAAATACTTTTCTGCAGAAAATATCCCTTTTACCTTTCAATGACCTCTGGAGCCTAAAATACTCAACTGAGCTCAAATTTGAGGACAACTAGTCGATCAAATATTGTAAGAGCTTTTGATTGCTATTTTGCCCTAGCTATCATAGTTTCCGAGATAATTTGGGGTATCTGGAGCAAAGTCCCAAATCTGGAAAATATGACCTTTGATGACCTCTAGTGACCTTGATATTGACCTGACCTAAAATAGGATCGAGTACTTTCGATAGAGCTTGTCTCGATCTATTAACTGCGTTTTCCTCTTATCGATGCGTTGCGTGGTTTTCGAGATCATAGGGGGGCGATATCCGCCCCCCCCCTCCAGGGCGTGTTATTCTCAGAGGCCCTACAGGGCGCGTGTTAAGGTCATTTTGGAAACAGTGTACCCTCTAAAACCTTTATTTGTCAACCGATTCGATACAAACAAACATCTTATTGTGACTCGCCGACCCGACAAACTGCACCTCCGGGGAAATTGGTTTCAAGGTCATAGGTCAAGGTGAAGATCACTTAACCCGCGCACTGCAGGGGGGTTGATTTCCGCCCCCCCCCCCCTCAGGTTTTCAGGAGTAGCAGAAAAACGGCGGCGCGCAGCGCCGCCAAATTTCGTACACCTGTTTGGCATCAATTACACACACTTGGAAAGTTTGACTGAGCGTCATCTCAGGTCAGGTCACAAAGGTCCATGTCAAGTGACCTCACCTTCAAAAATGTTTGCGTTTCGCTGCCAAAGCCACAGTCTTTTTCGAAAGTTTTGAAAACTTGCAGGATTTATAAGAAAAATTCAGTACCTACAATTCGTTTATCTCGGCATTTTTCGTATCGCGACCAAAAGGTCAGGTCAATTTCTTTGACCTCCCCATTTAAGCTGAATTGGAAAAATAAACAAATGCTTCCCTTTTCATAAAATATGCATTGGATCAGGCTAATTTCTTTCAGAATCATGCTATTTTAGCTCATTCTAAATGAATTCAAGGTGCAATTGTTGCTCAGTGAGAATTCTCTTACAAGGTCATCTGAGGTCAATCTGAGGGGTCATCAGCAATGATTTTGCTAATAACTATTGATAGAAAGAGATAGAGACGATTAGTGACACCAATGTGTTCGTCTAGTCTGGCCGCGGTGCCCCAATTATGCCAAACATGGACCTACCTGGGTCACAAATGACCTTTGACCTGAGGTTCAAAATTTTGAAGTTGACCTTACCAGGATCACCGTATAATCATGTTTCAAAGCGCATCAATGAGACAAACACGCATGCGTCAAAAAAAATTTACCCTATCTTTCTTAGGTGACATTGCTGTATTCAAGAAAAAACTGTTTGCTAAAAACATTCATGTTTGACTTTTCATGACCTCTGGCGAGCCTAAACAATTATCTGAGATCAAATTTTGAGGACTACATGCGATTGCAAATTTCAATGGCTAACGATTGTCTATCTAATCGTTTTGCTCCTAGCTATCATAGTTTCCGAGATAAATTTGGGGTTTCTGGAAAAGAGTCACTAAAAGAGTCCTAAAACCGGAAAATCTGACCTTTGGTGAACCACTGGTTGACCTCAATTGGACCTGATCCAAGAAAACATTGAAAATACTTCGATAGAGGCTTGCCTAGAGCTATCTAACGCAGTTTTCCGCTGTCCGCTACGTTTGCGTAGTTTTGGAGATCTCACGGGGGGCGGAAATTCCAACCCCCCTGCAGTTCGTGTTCGGCGCGAACCCCCTGCAGTGCGCGGGTTAAGGTCATTTTGAAAAACGGTGAAGTGCCATGAGGACATTTTTGGATGAGTCGAATTAAGTCAACTCAATTTTTAAAGGCGGGACTTGCATCAATAGTCGAGTCGATTCAATCTGTTTGAAACAGAACTTGAGTCAAGAGTTGAGTCAGTTCTTCGGTTGTGAGTCAGAGTTGAGTCGACTCAAACAAATGTGAGTCAAATGCAACAGGCACATAGCTAAGGGGGAATTGGGGCCACGCCCCTTAGCCTGAGCAAATAAATTAACACTAGAATTAACACTAGATAGAATGCGATTTATATCACACCCGACCCCCCCCCCCTACCCCTACCCCCACGGTCAACATCAAGTAATGATACAACTTGTGATGAGTCAAATTGACTCAAATGTATTTTTGAGTCGAGTCGAATCAATTTGTTAAAACTGCACTGAGTCAAGAGTCGAGTCGATTCATTTTGTCTGTCCGAAGTCAGTCGAGTCGAGTCAAGAGTGTGTCAGTTATTTGGCTGTTGAGTCAGACTTGAGTCGTTTAAGAAAAATGTGAGTCGTTACAAGTCTGCGGCCTAACCACTCACCAAAATCAAATACAATCGATTCAGCCATTCCTGAGATATAGAATAGTGTGGCACTGTGCACGTGCGCACGTGTAGAGGCACCCTACCCATGACTTGTGGAAAAGCGGCGGCTGAGGGGTCCCTAACCAGAACCACACACCAAATTGGAACACAATCGCTTCAGCTGTTCCTGAGATATAGAATAGGGATGTGCACGTGCGCACGTGCAGAGGCACCTCACCTCTGACTAGTGCCTATACGCCAGGTCAATCTGTTCTCTATCGAACCTTATTTGTCGCATGCCGATGCGACCTTCGATCCCAGAGCTATCGGCCTGGGAAACCACGCCGCGTTTCGCTTTGTCTAAATTGACCGTTTCCCATGTTAAACCAATGGTACCACTTGTGCGCGTGGTGCGGCCGACCCCTTTGTCGAGTCTACACCAAGTTCCGATACGATGGTGCACCCCTGTCAGCGGACTTGTATGCCATATTTCGCGCACCCAGAAGCAGCCGTTTTCGAGCTATTCGCGTATTTGTGGATGATGGACGGACGGACGGACGGACGTTACTTAATTAAAGGAGATAGTTCACATTGGATTGTTGTTGTTTTTTAAACACGATTTGACTATATTTTGAAATACAACTTCTTTTCATGTCAAAAATAGCCATACATCGCGCCGATTCAGGACAGAAGGACGTACATTATTCATTTTATCAAAGCTATATGCATACTCTCCGCAACGTCAAACGTGGCTCAGCCAATCAGATATTCGAAAGTAATCGCGTAAGATTACTGTTAGCCTCTGCCCAGGTGTAGAAGGCTCACATTCTTGACATTCCTTATTTATGACCCACATTCCTTCGACAAAAAGTCAAATATATTCGGCAGGAGAGCCCTTTCAGCTCAGAAAACTTACAGTGAAGGGTTTTTCAACACAGGCTACACAACTGCTATCTCAGTTAAAAACCCATGTTG
This sequence comes from Semibalanus balanoides, assembly GCA_014673585.1. NCBI lineage: Eukaryota > Metazoa > Arthropoda > Thecostraca > Balanomorpha > Balanidae > Semibalanus > Semibalanus balanoides. Next base: position 42,304 of record VOPJ01004245.1, on the reverse strand, counting down.
AAGGTGAACTATTTCCTTTAACCCTATTCCGTGCTGGGGGGGGCAGATTCTGCCCTCCCCAGTAGTTTTTCGCGTGCCGCTTCAAAGCCATTAAGTCTAACGTCTTGAAACTTTGTGATTTTACCTAAAATTGAATGACGCGTGTCGTGTCAAAATTTAGAAGAAATCAGTCAAGCAGAGGCGGCTCCAGGCTCATGTTTTGGGAGGTCGTTCGTTACGAATGCGGTTGTGCGGCGCATACATCCTTCGTAGTTTGCGATGAAATAAAAGCGTCAAAAGTGATGTCACTGATATATACATCATACATACTTGAATTATACATATTTTGGGGCAGAGGCTCACTCAGGTAGGTACATAAAATGGGAGGCGATATCCTCCATCACATTAGGCCTAACTTCAAATTACTAAGATGATAAAAGGCGTTCCCCATATGGTGCCCCCAAGTTGTTTACCTGGATCCGCCTATGCGCAAAATATTACATTCAGCAAATTACAGCAACAAAGCTCACATGTGACGTTCCTAACGTCCCAAACAATCATGAACAGCACATATTTGTTATCCGAAAATCTCTCCATTTTTCATCCCTGAGTACGCTTATGATTTTTGATTTTCGTCTTTGTCCCTTTCTTATGTTAAAGACCATTGTCATAGATGCTCACAAACGTTTCGGGCATGAAAATCAGTCAAATCACATGGCCGCAATGACCTTTAAAAACATAATACATTTTCGTATTTTTTGCCCCATCGCACCCAATTTTTAAACAAAAAAGAAATTTTGGGGTCGAAAAGAAATATTTTTTAACGACGAATCGAATGGTGTTCGTCCCGTTGAAATCGACCCAGCAGTTATCGAGAACTCTGGAGAATCTGCCCCCACGCACGTTAACGTTATTCTGGCCGCCAATACGGAATAGGGTTAATAAAGTAGAATATAAATAGTTTAAAACAAAGCGTAAGCGAGTCAGACTGGTTATCGATTCGACACTGATTTAATCGATTATGATCGTTCAACCTTAAATGCAAAAAATAATCAATTTACCATCCGATCTTTTGATTCATGAATCGTTATTGAATCAAAACCCGCATACAAAGAAGGATGATTGAATCAAAAGATTGTTCAGTGCTGTTTCAATGTTGAATTAAACATGAATCGATCAAAATATGATTTGATTCTTTGAATCGCAAAGAATCATTTCTTAACCTGCGCACCGACGGGGGTCTGAGCCAACTTCGAACCGACGGGGGGCGGTAAGCTTGCATCTCCCCTTTCCCCGCAGACATAACTCGAAAACTACGCAACGTAGCGAGAAGCGGAAACAGCGTGAGGTAGGCCATGACGAGTACTACAGAAAATACTAGACTATGTTTTGATCAGGTCAATATTGAGGTCACCAGAGGTCAAATTTTACCATATTTCGAGTAAACTGAGCATTGCTTCACATAATCCGGGCTAGCTCAGTAAATAACATAGCTAGGAGCGATCCGAAAAAAGCACTGCAATGCCCTTGAAACACTCTTTTGCTTAAATGTCCTCAGGTTTGAGATAGGGTCAATAGTTAAGGCTCCAGAGGTCAGCAAAGGTCAAAATGCTTAATTTTACTGAAAAACTTTTGTTGTTAATAACTTGTTAAGTATAAAAGGTAGGACGGCGATTTTGCCACCATCGTGTTTCTCACATCATGACGCATCGAATTATTTATCGTATGATCTAGCTAGGTCAAGACTAAAAAAAAAATACCCTTGAACCTGAAACCTGAGGTCGATGTCAAGGTCAAGCGAATGTTTTATGAAATCAAACTCGATGGAGGGTCGACGAACAAGAGAAACACAAATGGTAGAAAACCACAAGCACTCTAACCGTTCACTCAGATCAGAAGATAGGAAGTTAGTTTGTAAGACAAAAAAATATGGACCTGAAGGGCACATGTGGAATTTGACCTATATGAAGAGGTCACGGTGAAGCCAAAAATAAAAACATGCAGCATATTTTCTGCTGAATTTAAAAATAGTAGATTAGGTCAAGAAAAATGCAATGGAAAACTGACTCCACATTATAGCAGTTTTGTTCGAAGTGGTGCGCAATTTCAATTTTCTCCCTTAAGAACCCCCACTGCCCACCTTAAAGGGACACTCCCATCCTTTAGAGAGAGAGAGGTGTCAAATGTAGCGTCGGTCTGGGTTTTTATGGGGCAAAATATGAAAGTGAATGCTGCCGAACACGATTATGACATTCTGTATTCTCAACGAAACAGTGGCCCAATTTCAATTTTTTTTAATTTTGGGCTGATGACGTCAAAAATGAAGATTTTTTTGGGGAAAAAAATATCGAAAACCTTCAACGCTGCCATAAAGTAGGGGACTAGTGTAAATGGCCAAATGTGTTGAATGACGTGGACGGTCCGGGCCAATATGACGCACGCGTGACGAGCACGTGCACCGACGGCGAATGAGCGGTACTGGTTAAGCGAGGAAGGGGGCGGTCGCCTACCGCTGGAGGGAGCGGGCAGTCGGGCGACGAGATGGGAGGGATAGGGACTCTCCGGTTGAGCAGCGGCGATGGGAAAGGTGAGACGGTTCCGAGGGCATGGGGGCCCTCCCTGGCCCCTGAGTGGCCGGTCCAACGTTTCAGCGGGATTACTCGTGTTTTAGGGCTACGGGGGAGATATCAATTTAGATTTATGTATGATTGAGTATCTTGAAATTCAGGTCTGGGTGTTTTTAAAGAGTAACGGCTTGTGACGAAGGTTTGTTAAATGTCTGTTTAATAAATACCTGGTTGTCGTTGGCTAAGACGGTGTTTCAGCTGGCGTTGATCGTCTGGAGAAATGAGGCTAAGAGACGGGCACAAATGAGGAATCAGGGAGGGGTATCAACGCAAGCTGGCGACGCAAAGAAGGCGTGGAACTTACATAGTGAGGCCACTTGTATAAATCTGTGACCCCAGGAGTCACGTTAGGTGTCCTGTGGAGTGCGCCCTAGAATCCTTACCCACTCCCCGCCATGAGCTTGAGAGCGATGCCGATTTACTATCATTGATACCACCTGTAGTGCGATGCGGGAGTTGGATCGCGGGGCAGCGACATGCCCACGGGGGGTACCAAATCTGGACCAGTGGGGTGCGCAGCTGGTTCAGCATGCGTCACGGTAACTAATCTCCGTGCTCCGGGAATTCGGGCCTCAGTTAAGCTCTTGACTGTGACCGGTAGGGCCTTCGCTGGGAGACGTGACGTGGGTAACCCGTGCGTGCATGGCAGTCGTAAGCGTGCGCGAAGCGTGCTACGTGCAAGGTGCAAGCAGGCCGTAGCGGCGGTAGCAAATGTATGGCCCAAAGGTAAAACAAGTCGACTGTAATCAACATTTCAGTAAAGAGAGACTACCGACATTCAGCTCAGGGTCAACCATCTCAACTTAATACATTGGGGGACTTGGGATGTTTAAGATGTCAAACACCACAACTCGAATTTATCCTGCGCGATTCGACGCACAGTGGTTGTTTTTAAATTATACCATACATATTTCAATGCCAAGCACGCAAAATGGCTATCTCAACTCAAATCTTATGTTAAGGTGGGACAGTTATATTTGAGTTGACTCAGTTGAGATAGCCATTTTGCGTGCTTGACATTGAAATTATGTATGGTATAAGTTAAAACAACCACTGAGGTCGAATCAAAGAGAAATTCGAGTTTGGTTTTGACATCTGTAACATACCCAGTCCCTAGTGTATTTGAAAGTTGTATTAACACCTGATCCGATGTCGTCGTCTCTCTTCACTACATGTTTATTACAGTCGACTTGTTTTACCTTTGGCCATACATTAGCCATACACTAGTCATATTTATGGCAAGCGTTGAAAGGTTTTCTTTAAATTCTAAAAAAACTTCCCTAAAAATTCCTGAAGATCAATATAGACGAGGATATCAGCCACAAACAAATTAAAACGTCAACTTTATTATGAGGAAAAATTGAGCACAATGTTTGTTAGAGAAAACAAATGTCAAAATAATCAGTGTTACGGCCAGAAATTACTTCATAAAAAGCACCAACAAAGCGGCGTCACCTCCACCGGTATTTTTTGAGGGAGAACTTTTGGGAAGATGGCAGTGTCCTAAAATATATTAACTATGGGAGGTCACAAAATTGACATGACTTCAAGGCGTCACCCGTAAAAAACAGTTCACGATATACGAACTGGTAAGATACACGAGGTCTATATTTACACATTGTGAGTTTCAAAACTGTTTGGGATTCACCACTATAGGCTTCGGGAAGATGTTGGCAAACTTATACAAAACGTGACTTGAGGTAGGCTATCATTATCAAATGTTGACCTGACATCAAAAATTCAGTAAAGTGTGGGTAAATTGATGTCTAAAACAGCTATGGCCAAATTTGGGGCGCTACGCGCCGCCATTTTCGCTAGTGACACCTATGAAAAAACCTGTGGGGTGGGCGAATATTCCGCCCCTCCGTCTGGGTCGCCGCGAGTTTAACTATTATTCCCATGCGGACAAACGGTGACACCTTAAACAATTTCACTGGATGTTTCCAAATGAATCTTTCCCAAAAAGTTGAATCAATAACCAGTCAGATGCAAGTCTGGGTGTACGATTCTTTTCGGTTGGGGGGCTACCCCCTAACTTTGACGAGAAACAAGGGTTATATCCGTGGAGAAATGAGATTTGTCCAGCTCAGCCCTTCCCCCCACCCCTCTACTTTTGTGGAAAAGCTACGCCCCTGGTTCAACTGCAAATTGTGGTTCTATCTAACTATTTAAATATAACTTATATTTAAAGGAAGTCTGTCATTCTGTCTGTTCGTTCTTCATCCAACTTTTTCGTTATGCGTATCATAATCACGACATGTTATATAGTTTATATAAATTAGCATTTAATGGTATCTAATAAATCATCTTGCAGCTCGCATGACAACATGTGTGTACATTATTCTGCTCCCTATATTTCCCAACATCAAACCGTCCTCCTACAAGTCAAGATAATGTCTGACTGTTATAAAAATAGCACGGCACAACTTCCACCGATAATACTGCCGTCCCCCCTCCGATGAGCGGAACTTGAACAATACGCAACCAGCGAGGCACGGGTGGCAGCTTGTGCACACCAGCGCCATCTACAGGTGGCGCTGGTGTGCCACCTATAGGTGGCGTTGGTATATAAACCCAATGCACACACCGACGATTCCTATAGCACGGAGGAGCTTAACAGTAAACGTAAAAAATATAGCAGTTCGCACCGAATTGAAAAGTCTATTAGTCTCAAACCATGATCCCTTGACGGGTGAGTACCTAGGTAATATGACGAATACAAAACGTAAACATGCAGTCAGTATGCATAGATCGTCCAGCGGAGCGGACGGGCTAGCACTAGTAATACCTATGTGACTAGTGATATGGAAAAGGACATGACAAGGGCTATAGCTATGGACAAAACAGTCAGCCCAATAATGGACTGCGAAATATATCTGCCAATATATTTGTTTGTAATATATATTTGCAATTCTAGAGACTACTCCTGTAGATGCGTTCTTATAGAATGGTGTTTTTCCACAGAGGATTTCGTAGAGAGTTGGTGAATTTGTTCTGGCTTGGCATGCGCTGGCGAAACGCAAGTATGCGATGTTCAGCAGTGCGAGATGGTCTCTATCAGGAGAAAGACCCACGGAGCAGGCATCCGCCCCGAGACGTCATCCCAAAGATCTCTAAAAGCCTTATAGGTACACACCTTGAACTTGAACTTGAATAGTCGACTCCATCTTGCAGATGCATGATCATGTATGATCGTCTTCTTTGAGCTAGAATGAACAGCTCTTCAAGGCCTATTTTAATGGTGACAGGTAGTACTGGTTCTTTCTTCGATGATTTCCTGCTGTAATAGCCGGGCCTTGTAAATATGAATGGATGAATAAGGCTTTTGCATCCCTATTCAGCAGCGATTGAATGAATTCAGCCACTGGGAGGGTTTTTTCTCTCCAACTTGCGCGTGGTACCCTGCCTTTGGGCCTCTTCTCTAATCATCCCTTTGAGGTGATACATTCAAAGAGCATATGTTCTATTTTCCCCGTCGCAGTTTCAAATTACCAATCGAGGCAAATGGCAGGTAGACTATTTTTTTAATTTATGTGTCCTCCTACCATTCCTGTGGACACCCACGAGGATGCTCCTGTTAGTACAATCAATTTAAGTTTAGTGTTGGCTTGTATGGACAATTGTGCTGTATTTGGCTAGATGGCCAGAAATGCACTTGGTGCTTCTACTGTGGGTTATTGTTGCGGCCATACCATTGCCAGCCATCTTAAGCTTGACAATAAATGTTCTATAGTGCTCTTTGGATTCCTTGCCCATGCCAAGTGAATCCATCGGCCATGCGAACTATCTTGTTCCAAGAATATTTGTAGTTCTCCTGTTCCGCTCAGGGCTATATTAACAGATAGACTTGCAAGTCAAGTGTTTGAGCAATCGCGCGGCCATTTGACGTACAAGACTACTGGTCCGGTCCAGTGTTGGCGGCTCCGGTCCATGAATGATTACAATGGTTAGTGCATGCTCCTTGGCAGCTTCAGCAGGAAACCTATAAACTGTAAGGGCTATTTTTATCAAGAGAAATAGAACATGTTTTTTTCTCTCAACATTTTATCCCGGCTCCCGCCGGTGGTATATTGTACCACCTAAAAATCGAAAAATGATTTTTTTAACACGTTTAGGATAGATAACAAATGAACTAAGTGAATGACATTTTGCAACTGGACATTATTGCGTTGCGTGTCACAATCTGTTTATCCTTACAAAACATTATCACTGACAAACAAATACCTAAATAAAAAACATAACGCGTAAAAAAAGCATTTTCCACTTTTAGCTTAGCTTATCTATTTTAAATCTCAGGCTATTTCGATATCATACAGGGCAAAAATATGTTTTGCTCGGCAGTTAAATTAAGCAGACAAAATTACTGAATGAAAATAAGATGAAACACCATACAATACAAATAGGCGCATGAAACAGCAAATCATGATCAAGAATCCGAGCAACACCTCGACTGGTCCAGAACAGTAAAATTCTGAACTCATCCACTAGAGCTGTTCCCGATGTCCAGCCCGGCTACTCCGTCCCGGGCAAGCTCGATCGGCCTGGAGGAACCCGAATCAAGCTGCAGTCCCGGAAACCCGCCTGGCAGAACTGGTCGGTCTTCCTGCTCCAACATGTCCAGCCTAGCACCCCTCAAACAAATCACTCACACGCTGGTCGAAATCGCACAAAAAGAAGTCAACGTAGTTCGTGTGAACTGGCTCTCGCTTTGCCGCCCTGACCAAGTCCCTCAGTGTCTCAATCACATCGTTCTCCTTGGTAATGTTAATCACACGCGACCTGCCGCTCACAGAAACGCGCACTGTACTGGGAGTTGTTGAACTTTTCATAGCTGTCGCAGATCTTCCAAGCTTATTGGTTTCCGTTGTGACCGAGGCGTTTGTTTTAGCGTCGTCGGCCTGCGTTTCGGCGTCACGCCGGCCACCAGGCGGGGCCGCGTCCGCCGGACTGGACGGCGGCGGCGGCGGCGGTCTACCCGCCCCGACCGGTCGCACGGGCGCACGCAGGTCAACACCAGAGGTGGGAGCACGGGTGGCCCCGGCCACTGTGACCGCACCGCATGGGTCACCAGACAGTGCCAGGGGCACCGGCTGGGTTGGCGGCGGCACACATGATGACGTCATCGGCAGCACAAGCGAGGCCAGGTCACGTCCCGAAGCGCTGAGGCCGGTCACCGGATCCGACCCGCCGCCGAACGAGGCCACCGGTACAGGACCGGCCGGCGGAGCGTGGTAAGCGACCGCCATTTCCTCGGTGCGGGCCGCGCCCCTGCAAGCGCCACAGACTCAGGGACAGCTGCTGCAGGGCGCGTGATCTTGAATCTGTGATAAGGAGAAAGTGCAGTTTTTATGACAAAAAGCTCGCCAGATGCGTGAAAGCCGTGAAAATAGTTCTATCTTTCTTGAGACGCAGAATATTTTGGAAGAGCTCTTGGCGCCGTTTGGTCAGGGACTCTGCGATGAATAATCCCGAACCACGCAGCTTTGTTTTCGTACGGTACAGTTTATCTCTGTCAGAGCCGGTAGCTGCGGAAGTGAACTCAAGAATATCTTGCAACGCACCACGGAATGCCAGCGCTCACTTTGCCACATCCATTTCAATCCCATGCTGCCTTAGCAGTAAGTTTTGAAGTAGTTGCTTTGTATCCTCTTGTGCGGTGGGCACAGGAATAGCAGGTCCCGAAAAGATGAGACATACCAGCCTGGAGCGTTGCTGTAGACAGTCATGCTGATATTCCATTGTCCGCATTTGCAGCTTCAGGTTGGCGATTTCCTCGCGCAGTTCCCGTATTTCTTGCCTCGTCTCCTCCTGCTCACGAGCGCCAGCAACCCTGACCTGGGCGGGACTGTAAGGCTGCAGTGGAGAGTTCGCCTTGCGTTTTTTGGTCATCTTGATGCAGTGATCCACCACAGTCGCACAATCACACCGCCCGGCCGCCGCCACTCACCGCCGCACCACCCCGCGGAGCTCCCGACCGCACGTCTGACCTCAAGCGAGGTCAGCGGACGACTGGCCAGACGGTATTGCTTTTGAGGAGCTTATATCTTTGGAATCCCTCATCTGATTATTAAGGATCTTTGCCATCTGATTTCCCCATTCAATCTATTATGTGAGTGACATGTTTCGTCTCAGTGAGGCGTCAGCATGGTGCGTGGCGCGTGCCGCGTCAGGGGTGTCAGAAAATGTTATCCTGCTATAGCTGAAAAACGGCTGGACTGATTAACCCGCGCCCCACTGGGCCTCTGCATTTCCTTCGCCCGAATGGGGGGGGGGGTGTGTTTGAACACCCCTTCTAACTCGGCTTCTACCGCACGTAGACCAAAACAAAAACATTGTTCGAACCGTCATCACAAATCATTTCGAAACTATTTCGGACTTTTTTTCGCTCACGTCAAAACTCAGGTCACCAGAGGTCATCAAAGGTCAAATTTTCCAATTTTAGGACATCGCTCCAGAAACCCCCAAAATATCTCGAAAACTATGCTATCTTTAGAAACAAACGTTAAGAAAACAATCGCTAGCTATGGAAATTTGCAATCGCACATTAGACCTAAAAATGACCTCAAGTCAATAGTTTAGGCTCTAAAGGTCATTAAAGTCCAAAATGCTAATTTTGGCAAAAACTATTTTCGCGAATAACTTCTTACCTAACAAAGATAACGCAATACTGTTTACGCCAAGGTGTTTGTCTCGTCAAGGCACTTTGAAATATGTTAAATTTGATCATGTTAGGTCAACTTCAAAAATGACCTCAGCTCAAGGTCAAGTGGTGAACCAAATAGGTCATGTTGCATATCAGGAGATGTGTCTTGACGAGACAAACACATTGGTGAAAGTTACACTTCTCTATCTTCATTATGGTTTAGAGTTATTGACGAAAGTGTGTGACCTGGGTGACCTCAGATGACCCCTAAGGTCCCTTAGCAAAACTGCACTGGATCATACATATATCCTATATATAACACTGTCCAGAAGGAATGTTGAATTGTCGAAAAAGAAAGCATTGAATATTTATCCATTGACTTATAATGGAGGTCACAAATTGACCCCACCTCAGGTCACCGAGTATAACAAATCCGAGATACACATTTTGTAGATGCTGATGACTTGATGTAATGCTAAAAGTTTGATATCGATCCGTTAGAAAACTGTGGTCATGGCACGGAACCGCAAACTGTTTTTAGGTGGGTCACTTGACCTGACCTGTGACCTGACCTAACCCCGATACGAAACTTGAATTTTTGCAAAATGTGCGGAAAGGATCAATTTATTAGGTTATGCCAAATTTTGCGGGCGCTACGCTACGCCGTTTTTCGTTTTACTTGAAGAGAAAAAAAACAGTTAGGGGGTGTTCAAACAGTGGGGCGCGGGTTAAGCTGAAATTTGATGTGTAGTTTGAGACCACACTACTGGCAATGTCACATAAGTCAACCTTTGTGTCACACTGCACGTGCGCACGTGCACACCCTCTTCCATAACTCATAAATGGTTTGAACGATTAAGCTGAAATTTGGTGTGTGGTTTGAGACCACACTGCTGACAATTTTGTGCAAGTCAAACAGAGTGATGAAAAAAATATTATCTAGGCAAATCATACAAATCATTCGTTTCAGCGCAAAAAGGCAAAGGTGAATGGAGCTTTGATGCCAGCAGACTAACCTCCTTGCTATTGGGTTTCTACAGGCTCGCTCGTCCTTCGCCGATTAAGTCGTCTTACTGGTATATATTGCTACCTGCCGAGCCGCTCAGCACCTTGGTATTTCTGGGCCTTTATAATAAATAGCCTCCATCGATGTTTGCAGTGTCAGTTGGTAATCCCATTGCAGCTTACGACGCAGTTAAATGTTGCCAAATACGCGTCAGCACCACACTACTATAGCTGATCCGCACGCCCTGCGTATACCGTCAGCAGTGCGTGCGTTGTGTGGGCCGGCACCGCGGCTAACTGCCGGAGGCTACGAACTAATTAACAGCCATCAGCCGCCGGAATGGCGTCGGCTCGTGTTCCGGACAGGTTAACAAACGAGCTCCTCCAGAGTAAGTAGGTCGCTGGTCTGCCAGCTGGCTACCGGGGATCATGGAACCGCTTCTGTGTTGACAAGCGATTGGTTTTGTATCTAATGATCCGGCACAAGGAGACCTTCGGGCTACTGACTACTGACCCACGCAGACTACCCTAGAGTCTATATTAGACCTAGTGATCCGACCCTGCTTTTGTTCTATTGACTACTGAATTTATAGATACAAAGTAGTTTTCACGATGGATTATTGCGCTGAAAGGATTCTAAATATTTCTGTAAAATACTTTAAAATGTTTTGGTATGCAAGTTTTAGTATATTGGTATACTCTAATGAATCAATTACTGATTTAGGTGATATCACTATTCAATAGTTATGGAAACATGAATTCAACTGATAACAAGTTTACGATACAAACTTTGACGTTTTTAAAGAACATATGCGTCTAGAGGGGTGCAACAAGCCGGCTGTGCGGACAATGGCAAGACACTGCTGACGCAGATGATTCAAAACATTACGCGCTGATAAGCGTATAGCCGGCTTATGTAGGACCTACGTCCGTCAAAACTAGGCGCATCGAATCACCACTGGCAGTGTATATTTCGGGATCTCGATTTGCCAACAAATTGGCATACTGAACATTCTAGATGCGCTGAATACGAAAATAAGCCTCTATAGGGTGGTATTTTTGTTGTTTACAAATTACAGCCATTGTAACATTTTGATGGAGGAGCAACGGGGTGTCTCGATTTGCCCAAAATTTTGCCTACAGAACCTCCTTGTTGCACTGATTACGAAAATATGCCTCTATAGGGTGCTACTTTTCGTCGTTTACGAGTTATATCCATTGTAACATTTTTGGGAAAATCAAAGGGGTGTCACGATTTAAACAAAAATGGCACATTTAACCTCTTGGATGCGTTCATCACGGAAATATGCCTCTGTGGGTGGTATTTTTCGTCATTTACGAGTTACGGCTATTGTAACATCGCCATTGTGAT
>VOPJ01004245.1:0-30488 GCA_014673585.1 Semibalanus balanoides | reverse complement strand
GAAATATGCCTCTATAGGGTGGTATTTTTCGTCATTTACGAGTTATGGCCATTGTAACATCGCCAGTGTGATATTTCGGGGTGTCTCAAGCTGCACAAAAAATTGATATGCAGGCCCTTTTTGATGCACTGATAACAAAAATATGCCTCTATAGGGTGGTATTTTTCGTTGTTTACTTGTAACAGCCATTGTAACATCGTCAGTGTCATATTCTTGGATGTCTTAATTTGCCCGAAATTTGGTATGCAATTCGCACTTCACGCGTGCGTTGCCAATTTCTCATGGACCTTTGTCTCAATACGTTGGTATTTCTGCTCCAGCATTCGTGCATGCTGAGTTCTCACGTGCCAATGTAACATTGTCAGTGTCATATTCCGGGTGTCTTAATTAGCCCATTTGCTTATACACAAAGGCCTTCTCCACGCGCTGAATAACGAAAATATGCCTCTACAGAGCAGTATATTTCGTGGTAATGAGTTATTCGCATTTTAATATCGCTAGTGCCCCAAAACTTTTTTCAGAGTGGAATTAATGTATTTAACACTCACCTAGACACAACACCTCATTATAGCACAGTCACAGATATCCTCGACTCCACTCACTGTGAACTCACAGTTCACAGTGAGTGGTCACGGTCGTACATTGTGCTCCCACAGTTTCACGGGAAACAACACGCTTCGACGTCCGGTGCAACGGGGCTGCGCCGAGTGTGACCTAAAAGTACCTCCTCCTCGCCCAGGAAGAAATTAAACAACAATTGGGCGATCAATACCTGGCAGCTGCATGAGCTGCCGCATCCACCGTGTCAAACCGTAGATGTCGCCGACACCAAGGCCAACACCAACAGGGGCGACACAAATGTCGTCGACACCGACACCAACGCCGCCGACTCTCCTTTAAACAAAAGTGAGCATGACATACACACGACACGTGAAAAAACAGCTTATAACAAACACATCTTGAAGCAAACACATGAGGTGTAAAAAAAAAAAAAAAAAAATGTTGCGGCATGACGCGATGGCGCCACCAGCGGCAGAGGGGACGGTACCACGGGCGCCGGCGACAGCTTCAGCGGCAGCAGCGGCGCGACGATCTCCGAAACCGTTATCGAAGGGAAAAAAAACACCTGGCAGGCTCAAATAAAAAAAATGCACTGACCGGACTCTAGGTCAGTCAGCGGCCCGGAATGCCCCAAAACTTGGTGTTCCGTGGTGTCTCGATCTGCCCATTTTTTGCATGCAGGGCCTCCTCGATGCCGTCCAAAGTAGCCGCTGTCCTGTCCCGGTCCGGCACGAACCCGAGGGTTACACTGCGCAGTCTTGCAGTCGTCTGTGAAAGGACACAAGCTTCAGTTTCATCGACCAATTTTCCATAGCTTTCGAATGACATTTAAGTTTATGGCAGGCACGTAGCCTGGATTTTTATCAGGGGGTAGGCGGGAACGTCGGAAAAATCAAATTTTGTTTCTCAGCCATATGCTGCTGACCGGTGGAGGGGGGTGGGTCAGGGTCGTTTTTTTAGAGAATCCAATTATATCTAGTTTAACTTCGGATTTAACTTCGGAGTTACGAAATGTATGGGAAAAAATACACACAAGAATTGGTGTTATGACATTTATCAAAGAACGTAGTTTATTTGTGTGCTTTAAGTACATTTATATATACCTGAGTCAGCCATGCAGAGAAGTATGGTGCAGGTTCTGCAGGTATATCTCGGGGTCGCCGACGTCTCCGACTTCCCGCATGCTCGGCACCAGTTCACCCACTTCCTTCCGAGCATCGAACCCGAGGGTTATGCTGCGCAGTCTTGCAGTTGTCTGTGAAAGGACACAAGCTCCAATGAAATAATATTCTCAGAAAACCACTTCTGCTTGTTTCTTGAACTTAATATCGGTGGTGGGCAAGTTCCGTTACTCCGTTACTAACGGAACTTTTTTCAATAACGGAGTAACGATCTCGTTACTTTTCAAAACAGGTAACGAACCAAGTAACTTACGTTACTTTATGAGCGAGTCCGTTACTCCGTTACTCTCTTAATTTTGTGTTGAGCTCATGGGCCGGTGTGAACAGGACGGGCACCAATAGCCATGGGAGACCAATAGAAGTAGAATACAACACCGATATCTTACCGAATGAATATCATCTTAGGTCATTTATGGTCAGTGACCTTTGTTGACCTGTGTAAGATTTGACCCTATTGGAACATATTGTTATGTAAAATGGGTGCCAAATTTCTAATCCACATCACAAAATGCCATAGAAACTGCCCAGAGGCCAAAAAAGGCATCCCAGGTCATCGGAGGTTAGTGACTTCGATTGAGCTCTGCAATGTTTCGATATTTCAACCACCTCGATTTTGAGATTGAAGTCATCCGAGGTCACGAGGTTAAACTACTGATTACGGTGATAAGGCGTAGTGATACATCTTCGTGGGTTATTTTATCGAGTAGTCAGGGGGTGCTGGTTTCACAGCGGCGGCCGTTCAGCCTAAGATGCAGCGAGGAATTTTATTTGTTTCCATTCACGCATTTACCCAGATTACGTGTTAACACTCATTTAAACATTGTTTATACATTCCTTGTAGGTATATATTTTCTAAAGGTTTCTTCTCAATCCGAGGGAGAGCTTTTGGCAGTAAAGGTGCACCCCTGAGCACTTTTGTGCTCAGGGGTGCTCGTGTACACCAAAACCTGTAATTATCCACCCATGGTTTTGCCATGAGAAGTGGCTTAATTTTGGTCTTTGAGAGGCTGTCTGTCAGTTTTGGTGATGATCGACCTAAAATTTCGTAATCCAAAAACATTCATCTGACACAACCCCATATTTTTTTAAATCAAAATATTTTCAAATTTATTTCTTTAAAACAAAATTGTATACTACATTTTACAAAATTTATATTTTGAACATCTCAAAATTAGAGATATAAATTTGATAGCCGAAGCAATTGAGGTATTACATTTCGGTTATATTATGATTTAGTGTCATTTGAGGTATTATAATCAAATTTATCTTAAAACTCTACATTCGTTATAGTTTTCGCTACGACAATACGGGAAGAGCAATGTTGACATTATAGCTGGAATTTGTGACGTCACTCTGACCTGATCTGACCTGCGGGCTGCGATTACCACCACATTATAGATACCCAATTTTCAAGGTGTTCATTTGAGGGTAGCCAAAGTTTTGAATCACTATATTTAGGCAAACGTTCTTATGGTATTGCTAGACAACCAAATGGGTGCTATAAGCCCTCCCAGCGCCTGTTGGGTTTAGAACATAACATACAAAGATAACTGAATAAAATATTCCATATAAACATAACTGAATAATATTCGATTTATTGGTGGATACCATAGACGTAGGAGCCGGGGGGGGGGGCACCTGCCCCCTCAACTTTTTGAGCGGGGGGCAACGCCCCCCAACTTTTGAGTCTCAATACCTGGTCCAAAACTACAAGGCATAGCCCATGACCACCTGGGGACGGGTCGGATCCGATCCCCCATCGGTTTTTCCTGAATAACTTCCGTAACGTTGCAGATACCGATGTAAAACTTGGTATACCTTGGCGTACATCAATTTCACGTTATCTATAAAAAAAATTTAGCAGTTTGCGTCGAAATAGAATGAGAATATACCGATTTTACTGAGGCAGTAGGTACATAGCATTTTGTTCGAAAATAGCAAATGTTTGGAAAATCGCAAAAAGTAGTTTGAAAGCAAATTGATGAATAAAAAACCGTTAAACAGCAAATGACAAGTTTATCAAAATGACGTATCTCGGATTGTCATTAAAAAAAATATATACTAAATTGTCCTAAAACGATTTTTTAAAAACAATAATGACTATCAATTTTTTTCAATCCCCCCCCCCCCCCAACTTCAAATGTGTTCATACGACCCTGGTGGAGACAAACCCACATCGCGAACACTCACCATGGTCCTTTTGATCCTGCTGAGGATTTCTTCTCTCATGCGTGGGTCGGAGAACTTCTCCACCTCGCCTGTGGCCGCGATCCTCGCATAATGACACACGCGAGGACCACAGGAGAAGCCGTCTCGCTGGAGAGGAGTCTCATTTGGTGTTACCAGCGTCCACTGCTTCCATACGGCCTCTCGATCGACCTGCCTCGCGGCTCGCTGTTTACCAGATTTGACGCTTCCACCATGCGCTGAATGAAGGAGATGTCGAGTCTGTTCGGCCTAGTCCGCAGCGAGTCCATGTGCACGATGATCTTCGCACGCAGGGACACGATGTACAGCGCCCAGTGACATTCGTACCTGTTATAAGGTAAAATCCACATTCTTGCACGGTGAGCATCACGGAGCTCCAGGTGGTGGCGCAGCATCGCGCATGTTCGACCAGCCATCATGGAATCTTGCCAGTAAGTGGCGAAGCTTGTCACTGCTCCGCAGCTGGACGACGCCAGCGCCAGCAAATAGCTATTGAGGACGTCATCCAGTAGCCACTTCCTTGGTGCCAGAGACTCCTTGGCGTGCTGATCCAGCTGAATGCCATCCCAGACTTGACTTTGAGCAGCAGACGACCGCCTCCCGGACTCGTGGTCGGCGGTCCACGTCTGTCATGGCAGCAGACGACTGCGTCCTGATCGTGTCGGCGTTCCACGTTGTCACTGCCAGCAGACGACTGCCGTCCTGATCGGTTGTCGGCGGTCCACGTCTGTCACTCGCAGAAACGACTCGCCGTCCGGAATCGGTGTCGCGGGTCCACGCTTCGCTGGCCCAGCAAA
Source organism: Semibalanus balanoides (assembly GCA_014673585.1). Lineage (NCBI taxonomy): Eukaryota > Metazoa > Arthropoda > Thecostraca > Balanomorpha > Balanidae > Semibalanus > Semibalanus balanoides. The sequence continues at coordinate 25,741 of VOPJ01004245.1, read as the reverse complement.
CGATGCCGTCCGGAGTCGGTGTCGCCGGGTCAACGTCTGCACTGCAGCAGACGACTGCGGTCCCGGATCGGTGTCGCGGGCCACGTCTGTCACTGGCACAGCACGACTGCCGTCCCGGATCGGTGTAGGCGGTCCACGTCTGTTCACTGGCACAAGACGACTGCGTCCTGGATCGGTGTCGCGGGTCCACGTCTGTCACTGGCAGCAGATGACTGCCGTCCCGATCGGTGTCGGCGGGTCCACGTCTGTCACTGGCAGCAGACGAACTGCCGTCCCGAAAATTGGTGTCGCGGTCCACGTCTGTCAACTGTAGCACCCAGCTGTGCCCGACACGCAGGCGGGAGGACGGGTACGTGCGTCATGTCGGGCCCTGGAACGCGTGGTCCCGTTCGACCAGTAATTCCTCTTGTTTCCGATTGGGCAGAGGTCTGCGTCCGGGCGCGTTTTTCCCTCTGTGCTCTGCGGCTTGGCATGGCCGTCAGCTAAGCGCGCACAGCGGTGTCGTCTGAGCAGCTGCCGTACGAATCACAGGTGGATACGTGTGGTCCCCGTAGCAGTTGCTCTGATATCCTCATGTGGATTCAAGCTGCGTTTAGGTCACCTGCTTTCGACAGAGCTGGCTTCAGAGAGGAGTGATGAGGCAGTTCGACCCGGCGAAGGCCAATGTAGTCAGCAGCGCAGGACAGTAAAAGGCGCTCGTCACTCCGCTGGAGTCCAGCACTTCTGCCTTGGCCTTCTTTGCCAGCTGGTCGAAATGCTGGCCGAACGCAGTCTGAGCTCGGTAGGTCTTCAGTGAGTCCTGTGTCAGTGACTCCGGTTCGTCGTCTGGCTCAACACTTTCAGCAGAGGTCTCCGCGGAGCCCAGCCTGTCTACCAGGTTCTGTGGCTGCTCCTTCGACAGTGCCAGCACGCAGAGGATGGAGAAGAGCCGGTCTAGCTCGTCCAGACTGGTGGCTGTCTGCAGTCTCGCAAAGAGCCACATGTAGCCTGCAGCGGCCTCCTTTCGCACACCATGTTGCTTCAGCGCGTGTGAGAACTGGTGAGACACATGTGCCCCACACAGGCTGATGATCGTGGCGTCTGGTGATCCTCTCCCCTGAGTCGCTTCCCAGCACGTCTGGAGGTACGCCATGAGGCTCTTCTTTAGCACCCCCTCAGCAGTCGCATGGAGAAGTGCCCAGCTGTAGTCCATCACCATGCGGCCTGGTGCGAACTCCTGATGCGACACGCGCTTGACGTCCCGGGCGAGCTGGCCGATAAAGTGCACGATTGTTGGTACTGTATGACTCTCGGTGAGGAGATGAGCGAGCGGATAGCTGGTGTCGGCCGCTGTTGATCCTTCAGCCACGATAGCATACAGGTATGGCCGTTTTTTTCCAATCTGTTTTGTTACAGAGCCCGTAGCATCGATATGCAGGGTGGTTGGGCACATCTGATATTTCTTGAGAAAATGCTCCCGATATAGATGGACAGTGAGAGGCACCTTGCCGATGAAGTGAATTCCTCCTTGGAGCACCTTGCTGGTCGAGTCAGCTGCTTCAGAGTCCTCCATGCGGCAGGCGAAGTCCTCCGCCCAGTCATTTGTATAGCGTTCAGAGACTCGCCGTGTATATGCTGCCTGACGCAGCACATGGGCAGGCGGAGCCTCCGTGAGATTTCCATCTCGGAGTTGGTCTTCTGGGGCAGCACTCGCCATCTCCTGCCGTACAAGGTACGGGCCATCACGGTTCACTCTGTCGGCGACTTGATGCCGTCGCCGTCCCTTGAGATACCGATGGGCGTGGTATTTCTTGTGGGATGCGTTCGAGGTTCCATATTGATGGCACAAAACTCCCACTTCTTCATTTTGGGGCTGGTCCGCTATCATAAATCGGTATCTGTGGCAGCCTGGCAGACGGCAGTGGGCGACACACGTGAAGAAAGGAGTGTTCCTCTTGTTGGATCTTGTCTTCTTCACGTGTTTGTACCGCACGGCAAGAACGCATCTTGTCTCGGCCGATGACTGGCAGAAGGCACTAAACAATGCGTCTTGCCAACCCTTTTTTACTCGCACTCCATCAAACATGGCTTTGACTTCCTTTGTTTTCAACAGAAAGGAAAATTCGCGTGACGGGACCCCCATGCGTGCCTTGGTCGAGTTTCCTTTGTTTCTGTTGCGCTCGTCGGCACTGCAGTTGACGGAGTTCTGGCCGGCGGTGGCTCCACGTCGCTTTGCAAGTCGCGGTCCGACATTGGCTCGCCCTCTTCTGTTGATGGTGTTCTGGCCGGCTCCACGGTCCTTTGCAAGTCGCGGTCCGACATTGGCTCGCCCTCTTCTGTTGATTGGTGTTCTGGCCGGCTCTCACGTAACGCTTTGCAAGTGCGGTCCACAATTGGCTCGCCTCTTCTGTTAGGTGTTTGGCCGGCTCCACGTCGCTTGCAAGTCGCGTTTCCGACATTGGCTCGCTCTTCTGTTGATGGTGTTTGGCCGGCTCTCGCGCTTTGCAAGTCGGGTCCGACATTGGCTCGCCTCTTCCTGTTGATGTGTTCTGGCCGCTCCAACGTCGCTTCAAGTTCGCGGTTCCGAATTGGGCTCGCCTCTTCTGTTGATCGGTGTCTGGCCGCTCCTCGTTTTCATAAGTCATACAACTGACGCTTCCTCCCGACACAATGGAGGTTCACTTCTTCTCCACTTTGTCCCAAAAGCTTGAGGACACGTCTGGAACAGGATAGGTATGCTTTGTTACTTAGTGTCTTGCATTATCATTCAAAAGTGGTCATCTACTTATGGGGAAAGGGTAAGCACTTCCAACTGACATACATGTAAGGGTATGTGTAAGTATGTTTTGTTCACCAGTCACCATCACTTAAGCCGTTGGCACACAGGCCGTGATATCGCCGCGACATTTTCCACATCATCCGTGCGACGGGCGAGATATTAAATTGCATCTACGAATGCATTGTATTTGACTGGCGGAGTTCTGTTACGCCAGCGACATTAGGAATTGTTTAGGCAGGGCAACATCTCAGTGAATGAAGCCGAAAAAAACGCGCTGGCAATGGCCAGTGTACAGCCGGCTTCAGCCACCACTATTACTCGATGCGGTGCGATACTGCACGATTGCATGGTATACTGTACCGGCATACCACCTGATACTTTTATGCGGCACTCTAGTCTCCGGTGACTTTCCGTTGCCAGAGAGAGGTTTTCGTCCTCCCTGACCTAACTCCCAAACTGAATGGTCAGATCTGACGCACCAAGCCCACAATTTGGAAGTTATCATAAGCGAAATTTGGAATGCTCTGACCCCTACTTCTGGACGGACTGAAGAAGTAAACGAATGCTGTCGGGGGGGGGCTATTCGCCCCCCTGCAGATCTCCAGCTGCATTAGAGTTAGAATCATGAAATTCGGTCGGTGGGTAGAATCTACAACGAACTTCATTTGGTAAAGTTTTAATTTCGCTGCGACAAAATCTTCAAGGTCAAATGACGTCATAAAAGTTAATATTTGCCAAAATATGAAGTTTTTCAGGAAACCTTGCCATTATCATGAAAACTATGGCAGCTAAGAGGAATCCGAAAAGAGTGGTAGCCATTATGTTTTTTTGCTAACATGTCATCAGAAGTAACCTCAGGTCAATGGTTTTGGCTACAAGGGTCATCAAATGTAAACAAACCAAGGGGGGGGGATTGTGGGGTGGGAGCGAGGCAGAGTGTTGAGGAGCGGCGGGGGGGGGGCGGTCGGGGGGGCGGGGGGGGGGGGGGGGGCGTCGGTTGGGGGGGGACATAAGGTGTGTCTGAGTCGCATCTTAAGCGTATTCAGTTTCCGCCACGAGTTATTTGAACAAAAATGTGTTGCGTGAACCTTAGCCATGAGTTTTTATTATTTATTTGTTTATTTCTAGTCCGCATGTTTTGTATGGATGGCTTTCCGAGGTCAGGACCCGCGCTAAGCAGAGCTTGCTGCGCTGGTCCTGACCTCACCACCCGATCGCGAAATTCCTGTTGGCCGGCAGAATTTAGAGACTTTTCAAATAGTTACTGACTAAAAATTGCATTCTGGTCATCGTAAAGGGTCTAACCGTCTAAGATGACATGATACTGAAATAGATTGGATTGATTTTAATGTGTTTTATTGAACTTATTTTGCATTTTTCACCATATATTTATCATGGAAGGTTAGCATTTGACCTGAACTCAGGTCATCTTATATTTAGACATCTACCAGAAACTTTCAACATATATTTATTGGTATGCCTTTTCTTTCATATATTCCATTTTATTAATCCTCATGAAAGTAAAAAATATGTCTCATTTGCCAAAAAAATACGTTTTTCCAAAGTTTTGGATTTCAAAAATAGTTTATTTACAAATATTGTTTGGCAATACAAACTGCTTATGAACCGTCGAGCTTTGTGTAAAAACAACCTTGATTTGCTACTATCTTCATTTTTAACGAAAGACCTTCGCAGTTGCACGTCAGAGAACCGTACACCAATAACAAACGTCTGAAAATAAGATCCACAAAATATCACTTATCTCGAATCTCGAAATATAATTGAGGATTTGTTGTATTTTGTACTCAAATTGTGGGTAAAACTACTGCAAAAACATGGCTAAATGTAAACCCTTTTTTCAATAAAACTCACAGTAGTCCAACCGAACGACGGCGCTTTCGTAATACCCACAAACTTCCTTATATGGGTTGCGAAAGCCCCATTGATCGACTACTCACATGCGGGCTCATCGGACAGATCTACGATAAACTAAGACCCATGTTTGAGTCATACATCCGAAGTTATTCCCGATAACAAACCAAGGGAGCGATAACACCGGTGGCTATGCATGCCGAACAGGCCTCGCAGATAACGAGACCATATGTCAACGGTGGGATGCCGAACCGACCAGCAATGCCCGCAGGAGACCTATTCTGCAGGTCTCAAAACGAGCCAGCTGAGTTGCCCGAACCCTTATCCGAATTGCTGACACGCCGTCTATTTGTAAAATAGTGTCGGATAAACATTGGAAATAATTTTGAGACAATGCTTCGCGTAGTTTACACTGCATGGACATTGGCGTGAGCGTTGAATTATGCAAGTACGAGCTCCAGAATTCGACGCTCGCGCCAATTCCATGCATTGAAGAATACAATATTAAAGGGACTGTCCCACCTTCAAAAAATGTGTCAAATGTACGTCGTTTGTGGTGCAAAATATGAAGTGAATGCTGCTCGATAACACGATAAGACATTTGTTCTCGACGGAACGTGCTCAAGTTTCATTAAAAAGATCAGTTTTAATATTGTGGGCTGAGGTGAAGTCATATGGAAGGGATTTATTGGGAAGAAACACACAGAAGACATGTCACGCTGTTATTAAGTAGGGACTGAGTGTAATGGCCTAAAGTATGGCTAAAGGTCACAATACAAGTCGACTGTAATACAACAATTTACAAAGAGCGACTACGACATGGCGCTCACGGCCAGCACCCATTCAAATACGATTGTGGGGGCTGGCGATGTTACAGATTGCAAAATCAAACTCGAATTTCTCTGTGATTCGAACCTCAGTGGTTGTTTTAACTTAAACCATACATAATTTCAATGCCAAGCACGCAAAATGGCTATCTCAACTCAAATCTTATGTTAAGGTGGGACAGTCCCTTTAAAGGCTGAAACACAGTCTTTGCGCAGCTGCGCGAAGTGGATGCGGGTGCCTATTACAATGCATTGAATGGAGTTGCAGCAACTGAACGATGTGCGATGTTGCGGAAAGACAAATCGACTGGAGACATTTACTATGCATTTGAATAAGCGCCCGCAGGCGCACACATGCGTTTTCTGCAGCTGCGTAAAGTCGTAAGTATAAGCGTAAGCGTAAAGCGTAAAGTATATATATCGCCTTGCGTAAAGTAATCACTTCGCTACGTTAAATAGTTTCGGCACAGGGCTAATGTGCCCAGCATTAGCCCTGTGCCCAGCTCACTGTTTCGTGCCCCGGCTGGGGCACGAAACAACTTTTTCCACTCGCTGACGTCAGAATTGCGTCATACGCAGATTCTGCCGCAACCTAGTCATAACCATTGCCTTTAGCAAATAGCAACGATTGTTATTACCGCTCAGTTCGTTCAGTGACTGCCGATTGGGACCGAGTGAATTTAACGTTTGTATTATTATGTATTTGTATTTTGGGCCATATTCATGACGTAATACATTGTCATGAAGGTATATCAGGTCATGAAGGGAAAAAGAGAAACATACGCATTTTTTGACTAATATCCATCTATTATCCAAAAGAATGCAATATTGTTTTTTCAGCCCAAAATGAGTCGGCACGGGTCTCAAACAGGGTGAATTAGATGGGGCTGCTCAGCAAGGAACACTGCTGATCAATCGGAAGTGCGGTGGCAAGATAACTTCTCAAAAACGTCGCCACTGGTCGGGTGGGGCCGCTCATAGTCATATTTTTATCCTATACCATGGAAAGACGTTATAAAATATTTGCTATACATGAAAGTTTAACTTGACCAAAGGCACGCGCTCAATCACTGCATTGGTGTTCGCACTGTGTTGGAAACTGATGTGCATTGCCTCAAGACCATACAATCATTATCTTTCTAGTAGTTTGATTTTCCGTTGGGTCTGCAGTGCAGCAATATTTTTATCTTCGCACTCCTCTGAGATGCAAAGATGTTTGAGATCCTCTGAGATGTTTAATGCTCGTTCAACGAAAAAGCGAAATAATGTGTTATATTTGCATCCCTCTGCATCCTCCCGTTGATCCTCCCTCTAATGAGTACGCGATTTCGAACAACGAAAAATCAAGTACAGACGAACTGACGAATTCAAACTCTAGCCGATTAGCTCTCACGATAGTAAGCATTCTCATGTTTCCCTCGTGGGAAGATGGAAATCTTTGCAAATCACATGGAAGCGAGATTTCTCAGTGGAGTTTCACAGGCTCAGTCCTGGCCCGTCGTTTATTAATATTGTGAATACAATTGAGAGAAGAGTTTAGACAGCAAGTATTGAAAATTTGCAGCGATGATTAAAAGTGTAGTCCGATTAATTACAGGAAGACATGATCAGCGAGCTTTTTCAAGCTGACAGCTGGACCAAGCAGTCTATAGTTGATGGTCTGAAGGCATGGCATGATGAAAATGTCATTTGAGTGAAAGTAGTAAGTATCAGGCATCGCTGGACGAGTCTAGCAAGCAGAAGCAGAGTATGAAATAGGGTGGGAGCAGAACTAACAGATTGACAAGGAAATAGATTATACGGAGGTCGTGGAAACAGCAGACTTATCAGCAGTGCGGATCAGAGTCGTAGAATCTAGAAAAGCGCTAGAATGCTGGGGGGCTAATTAACAGAAATGTTACCTTACAAAGTGAAGAGGTAATAACAAAACTGTATTGTGCATTATGTTAGACCAATCAGAGTATGCGGTACAACATGGTCCTCCAACATATGAGAAGAATGTTCGGTTGATGAGAATATTCAGAAGACGCAAAAAATGGTAATTGTGCTTTAATAGTATGCCTTATGAGAAAGATTAAAGAAATTGGGTATGATTTTCACATAGATATAATATCTTATTGGAAGTATAGTCATTGATAAGGGAATGTTTGATTAGCTAAGATAAATGAAAATCGTCAGTAGAGGGTATTCAGCATAAACTCAGTAAGAAACAAAGTAGATACTAGCACGTCAGTCTATTTTACAGGCAGAAAGGGTGGTAGGACATTGGAATAACTACGAGAGAGATATCTTAGACAGTGTCACTTGCTCCTTCAAATGAGATTAGATAAGTACTATAAAGAAGGGATTAGTTCATGAAGTACTAGCAGTGGGATTATAACATTGTTATTAGAAGATGGGGTGGACTGGAGGGTGAAGACTGGTGGGTTGGGGAGGGGATTGTGCAAACCCTCGTGTCAGACGGGCCCTGGCAAGCCCTTTAGTTGCACTCTTTTTTATTAATGTACTTTATTCCTTAGCTTGAACTGTAACATTAAAGGGGAATTGTTCACCTTTGAAAAAAACGAGAAAAAGCTCAGAAATGCATGGAAAAGAGAAGACAAGAAATTAGTAATCATATTACAGTAAGCACCAAAGAAACCTATATTTAACCGCCGGAAAAAGCAAATTAAAAAATGATCAATTATTTGTGATAATTCATATTTTCCTCAGCGGAAGTAATGGCGGAACAGCTGGCTGAGAAGCACGAAACGTCACGACTTAGGTGAGAGATCGTGTCCGTATACATGGTGTACTTGCCCAAATTGTTGAAAGAGATGCGGAAAATACAACGCTTTAAAAAAAACCATCACAGTACTTGCTTTAAGTAGGTATTCAGTCACTATTATATTTCACTATGAAATTGTAGTGTCCGCACCATTCGTCGCTCACTGTCGTTCACCTGGGGCGTCTGATCCGTCTGATTATGATCACAAGTGAGAGTCCGACACGGTCATACATCATCGTCATCCAGTCTGGGGCGTTCTGACGCCGCGGGTGGCGGGCGCACTAAACATGTCGGTCAACGCGCTTACGTGGTACGTAGCGGGGAGGGTTCGTAGTGGTTGGGGGGACAGACCATGAACGCGAGCCTGGAATTTCTTCAGCCAGCGCTGAACGCTCCGTCATGAACGGCTTACAGGAACGTTGTTTATGAAAATAGTTATAAGAAGATTTAAACAATCAAATCACCTATAGCATAGTCATTTACCTGACAAAGTTCATTCTTCAACTAAAAAAGAATGAGGTCACTGAACCAGTATAGGTTTTGTCCAGCACTTACACTTTTCCCCCAAGTCTTACGTCATCTGTGCGTCATAATGCAATGACGTCATATTTCAGCCCAGAAATCTAGCCAATCAGCGATTGGAGTTTATCCGTGGGTATAACTCCGTCTCGACTTTAGGACTGAATTATTAAATAATTTAAGAAGTTTCTTTGAAATGGTGAATAGCGTTTCACAAGTCATCTTCGCCATTGCGTCCACAACCCTTTGCTTATGCTCAACTAAAAACCGGCTATGTTAAAGGTGAACTATTCCCTTTAAAGGGACACTCCCACCTTTTGTTTTGTATTAATCTGCAAAATCACGAACAATCTCACAATGACATGTGGTTTTGTACAGTTCTAAGTCAAATAAAGGGTAAACATGGGCGTAGAGACATGCACAGTAAAACATGCACACATATGTACACATGAACGCTCACACTCACGAAATAGAAAACAAAATCATATATTTGCTGAGGAGTCGGCGCTTCACCTGTCGTTAATTGTCTGACAGACAGTCGTTAAATTGCGTGCAGCTTGTTCACACCATGAGCAGCGCGGGTAGGCGAAGCGCCTCTTCTCCAGTCTAAGTCCTACCCGCGCACGATAGTTTTTTCTCCTACCCGGCTAACCAATTGGCTATGGCCGAGGAGAGGAGGTTACTAGTAACAGGTATTTATTTTTACGTTACGTTAAGCAGCTAATAAATTTTCCCGCGCGACAATGACGCAAGGAATATAGCAAGTCGGTTACTCTAAGCCAGCTAATATTTCTCCGGCGCAAGAGGCAAGTACAAAATCAAACGTTACGTTAAGCCGGCTCATGTTTGGTCCGGAAACAAAGGGGAAGCCAGTAGAAAGAGGGAGGAGCCGGTCCTGTCTAGTGTGTCGCGAGTGGGCAGGCCTGTCACAGTGGGTCACGAAAATCTCGGCGAGATATTCGGCAGGTCCCAGGTACCTCCTACAGAATACATTCGAATTTTAACACTTAAGACCGTGAACACAAATATTGGTTGACCCGCTTGTCCAAGTCATCCCCACCCCACGCCCACTGTCCGGGTCATGTCTGAAGGCTGAAAGCTGGGTCATTTGCTTTAGAGAACCATCTCTTATATTTGGCTCATCTCCACCATTTGCAGTTCCTCGAATCCTGATGATCCACCTCCGTCCCGCTCTGCCAGTCCCGGCTGTCCACCGGTCCCGCCTGTCCGCCGGCCGCCGGCCGCCGGTCCGCCGGTCCCACCTGTCCGCCGTCCGCCGGTCCAACCTGTCCCGGCTGTCCACCGTCCGCCGGTCCCACCTGTCCGCCGGTCCCGACTGTCCGCCGGTTCCACCTGTCCGCCGTCCGCCGGTCCCAGTCTCCCGTCGAGCGCCACGCACAGGGGAGACAAGGAGCAACCCAAGAGAACATCAGAAAGAGGAACACGGCGAACAAAAAGGGGTCTGCCTTACAGTTCCACAAGCACTGGTGCAGAAACTACAGCTGGATAAAGTACAACCCGGAAGCTGATTCTGTCACGTGAAAAATATGTAAAAGGGCTGACAACTTGGTCTTTTGTCGGCTGTGCAAGGAAGCATAGACTTCAGGAAAACCGGATTCCGAGCCTGGAATAAGGCTCTCGAGCGATTCCAATTCACTAGGGCTCAAGGACGCATGCCGAAGCTGCCGAAAGACTCCGGGAACTGGACGCACCCAAGCAGCTGCAGGAGATGGTGGCTCACGCGACAACAAAGGATCAACAAGACGCACGCACCGCATTGGACTCGCATATTCGAAGCAGTGAAGTACCTTTTGACACAAGGACCGCCCTTCCGTCGACACGATGAAGACCCCGGTAACCTCCAACGGCTGGTGAGGACTCTATCGCTCCACTGCCCAGAACTGCGCCACTGGCTGGGCCGGGAGAGCGGTCGAACATATCTCAGTCACCAAGTCCAGGGAAAGATGGCTTAACTGCTGGCCCACGCTACCCTCAGGCAGATCTAGGCGTGAGACGTAGGCATTCGGAAATCGATTCTTTCCATGCAACGCCCATACGCGTTACGTTAAAATTCGAAAATGTTTGTCGTGGTTGGGGGGACGCGTCCCGCCCGTCCCCCCGCTTTCGAAGCCCATGCAAGCACCTAAGGTAAATTTGACTGACATTTGTCGGGGCGCCCCCCCCCCCTGGTCCCGGTTCATAGATGGCACGAACCCCTGTCTGTGCGCGTGTTAACATTCTTTGTGTGACCTTTCTTCGTAATATTCTGTCTCAAGGTTGTTGAGGACGCACCAGCCGCTCCAGCCACCGTCCTGACGTTCCCAAAAAGAGGCAGGCAGTGATACGTCCCAGAAACGCCAGAAACCATGGACGATGAGGCCCTCGGAACGGCCCCACGCCTCACCGCCCCCGGCAGCTTCACCGTCGCCAGGAGGAAGGAGAGTGGTGTCGCCGAGGCCCGACACCCAACGCGGTGGCGCGCGGCGTGCTAGGCAAAGGGTGCGCAGTGGTGGTGCGGCGTCTCAAATGAACTCGGAGATCGCGACGTGCTTGCGTCAGATTTACGATAACAGCAAGGCCGAGGATGACGCAGATGTGCTGTTCTGCAACGGCCTAGCGGCAGAGCTACGGAGAAGAGGTGAGGGGGTTGAACTGAAGGCCGAGATATGTATGTTGGTGTGGGGAGGTTGTTCTATAGCCTTGCAAGAAACTATAAACGAGGCCCCCGGAACGGCCGCAACTCCTCGCGCCTCACCGCCCCCGGCAGCCACACCGTCGCCTGGAGGAACGGTTAGGCTTATACAATTCTTGGACACTTTTCGGTCAGAGAACGACACCATTAGGAGGAAGGAGAGTGGTGTCGCCGGGGCCCGACATCCAACGCGGCGGCGAGCTAGGAAGATGGTGCGTCGTGTTGGTGCGGCGTCTGAAATGCACTCGGAGGTCGCGACTTGCTTGCGTCAAATATATAACAGCAAAGCCGAGGAGGACGCAGATGCACTGTTTTGCAGCGCCCTAGCGGCAGAGTTACGAAGAAGAGCAAGAGGTGAGGGAGAACCGGAGGCTGAAAAGCTTGAGAATCTGTAGTTGGGTGGAGGGAGGCGGCCACAGTAAAACGGAAGTTTGTTTTTTTATTAGTCCGGAGGATGTTCTCGGTGCGTTATTTGACGTATTTGCAGACCCGGATACTAATCTCTGCCGTTTGGTAATGCCATTAAATTTGAATTTTGTGTGCACATTGTTGTGTTGGTGTTGTTTTGTGCTTCTTTAAGCCTTATTACTGTCGGGGGGGGCGGGGTCGAAATCGGCTCCCTGAGTTTCACGCGTAGGTTTTAACATTCAACCTAGAATTTTAAACCCGCGCATTGCAGGGGTTCGCGCCGGAACGGCGAACCACGAACTGGCAGGGGGTGATTTCCCCCCCCCCCGTGAGATCTCGAAAACTACGCAATGTAGTGACAAGCGAAAAACGGCATTAGATAGCACCGGGCAAGCTCTATCGAAAGTTGATTTGTCTTTTCTCAGATCAGGTCAAAATTGAGGTCATCAAAGGTTAGATTTTCCGGTTGTATGGCTCTTTTCTAGAAACCCCAAAAATATCTAGGAAACTATTATAGCTAAGAACAAATTGCCAAAGAAGCAAGGGAAAAATGCAAAATGCAACTAACGATTTGTCGTCATATATCAGATCAGGTTAATAGTTAAGGCTACAGAGGTCATGAAAGGTCAAAAAGTTTTTTTTTTGTAAAGCAGTTTTTCGTGAATAACATTCTACCTAACAAAGGAAGAGAAATAATTTTGACGCCATCGTGTTTGTCTCGTTAAGGCGCTTCGAACAATATAAATGGTGACCTGTTAATGTCAACTGATAAATTTGACCTCATGTCAACGTCATTGATGACCCAGGTAAGTCATGTTACATATTTGGCGACGCGACTCGACGAGACAAACATTTTGGTGTCACCCACTCGTTTCTATCTTCATTCTATCAATATGTATTAGCAAAACAATGCTGATGATCTCAGATGACCTTGCAGAGATCACTGAGCAACAATTGCACCCGGGTCATCAATCATGAGCTAAAATAGCATGATTCTGAAAGAATTTGCCTGATCCAATGCAAATTATCTGAAAAGGAAGCATTTTGATTTTTCCCGTTCACTTATAATGGGGAGGTCAGGAATTTGACCTAACCTTTGGTCACCGATATGAAAAAATCCGAGATATACTAATTTTAGGTACTGATAATCATATGAAATCCTGCAAGTTTCAAATCCCTTGAAAGATTTGAATACTAAAATACGATATACTAAATGTATATCATATAAAATGTATAAGACGATATACTAAAATCTATATCGCCTACATTTTATTCTGAGATGGGGCGCATCCATAAATTGTTGGCTTCGTCATTCTGAGGAGCATGACGGAAGATGACGTCACAGTTTTTGACGTCATTCATCAGTTAGCCTTCACCCAGGCTCAGTGCGCCTTCAGTTCAGTTCGTTTATTATGACAACAAAAGGACATCAAATCAAACAGTACAATAATGGATTGGCGCAAAAGCAATTTGAGCTTTTTGCTCAAAAGCTTTAAAAAAGCAAAAGCATAGCGCCTCTCCAGAGGAAAAAATAGGAATAGATCGCGTAGGCCCCGCTACCAGCCCGCCGAGTGGCTATTCGGAAATCAGGTGGCCAGGCACAGGCGGCAACAGCAGGTCAGCGTGGTGGAAGTGCTGGTGATGAATGAAAGTTGTGTTGTTTGTGTGTGTTGAGTCTGTGTGAAAGTGCTATGAGTTAGAGATCTACATGGGGCGGCTATCCCCATGGCTAATGGGGTGGGCCGGACTGGAAAATCTCAAGATCATGGCTGTGGCTACGGCTGTGGCTGCATAGTCTACATGGGATTTTTGTTTTGCATCAATCTTATCATACATATCACATCATGGATAAAAGAAACCTTGACATGCTGCCATAACAGTAGACTGGAAATAAACACTAAATATAAATAAAAAATAATCATCACGGCTGGCCAACGGCCGGCCATTGACATTTGAGAGTGGCTGTGGCTGTCATGCCATGGCTGTGGGGCGGCTAGGCCCAGACCCCCTCAATTTGTCTGGCAACACTTAAACTGTGCCGTCACCACTTCTACAGCGAGTCGGCTTTAACACGTTGGCCTACGGGAAAACAAGTGGTATTCGGGTCGCAATTTCAAACATTTTTAAAATAATTCGTTCAGAAGATGATACATAAATGTGATGCCTAAGGCCTTGCCCATTCATATCTAGGGCCGCTTTGGCAAAATTGAGTAGAATTTTTGCTTAAAAAATGGTTTTATGGAACCCGGCACGCCTTCCAATAGGGGTCACTTTCAGCTTATCTGAGGGTATATTAGGCGTCAGATTTCGCCTTTAATGACAATGCGCCAATACCGCTAATCAGCGCGACCGAGGAAGCGAAGGTGCCATGCAGGCTTGTGTTACCATGGCAACCACCGTGACTCAATCTAATCCAACATCTGGAAATATGGGTGGTTTCTTCGTATGAACGCATAATGTTCTGCAATATTAAATGTCGTTTCACTATTTTACAAGCAAATTCAATACCAATGGATATTTCGTTTTTTTGTATTATTTTGCTCTTCCGAATTCAGAAACACACAGCGCATTATTGTTAAGTTTTTCGTAAGAATATAATTGATTTATTTTGTAGCACTAGGAGTATACTAAAAATATGCGGTATAAAACCTAGAATCTAGTGTAAAGCTGGTGACGTAGGAACGAGACCTGTTGTTCTACAGCCTTGGCTAGGCCAAGGAAAAGTGCAGCCATGTCGAACTGCAGCCATGTGCAGCCATGTCGAACCCCCTGCAAGTGTCTGCAAGTGATTTGCGACCTAGCCCAGGGGATACCTTTTGCAGCAATGATCTGGACCTGCCATCCAACATCATTTATACAAATATATATATATCTGCACATGGGCGCGTGCGCGCATATGTGCATGTATGGGCTCATACATGCGCATATGGGGGCGCATGCCCATGTGCTCATATGTATTTGTATATTTATATTCATATTATTACACAAATATATATATATATATATATTTGCATATGGGCGCGTGCGCGCATATGTGCATGTATGGGCTCATACATGCGCATACGGGGATGCGTGTCCGTGTGCTCATATGTAATTGTATATTTATAGTCATATTGTACCATGTCGTGTCTGTATATTGTATCTGTGTCTCCCTCTTTCGGCTTCCCCTTTTCTCTTTACCGGACAAATATGAGCCGGCTTAACGTAACATTTGATCTTGTAATTGCCTCTTGCGCCGGAGAAATATTAGCCGGCTTAAAGTAAACCACTTGCTTATTTCCTTGCCACTTGCGCGCCGGAAATCTTATTAGCCGGCTTAGCGTAACGTAAAAATAAATACCTTTAAAACTAGTAACTTTCCCTCTCCTCGGCCATAGCTTATTGATTAGCCGGGAGGAAAAAAATATATGTGCGATGTCTATACCCTGTGTTTGTGACATTTCTACCAAAGAGCATGAGCCCTTATTTGTTTTTGGGTGGCCAACGAAAGGCATATAATAAAATGATCTAGCGGTACGCGTTCAGCAATTGGGATTACGCTAAGTCGTTAAGGGATACGCGACTATGCCTAACCATCCCTGTGCACGTACGGAATAAAATGCTACTTTTCGCTGACAATGAACATCATGTTTGCTAAAACACTGCTAATATGACATTGTGAAGCACCCTGACAGACCAAATCAGCTGGTAAGCTAATATCCGATACTCTGTTTGGGAATAATGAACTACTATTATTTTGAGATTGAATGATTAAATTTACATTTAAATTCATTGATTCAAAGTTAATTGGCAATTCGATGATTTCCGAATTCAAAAATAGAAAAACAAAATTACATTATTCTTATTGTGAATTCAAAATAAATGTTCAATGTATGAACATAAAAAGTGGAAACATACATATATGATTATTGAAACATTGTCACCCTAAATTTCGCGAAAAACGCATCTAGTGTCAAAAAATTGCATTGGAGAGAAATGCGCATGTGTCGACATACTCAGAATTTGGCTGCCAGTTTTTGTCCTTTTTCTGGAAGTTTTTATATAAACATTAAGCTTTGGAGCAAAACAACTCATATTACGCGCACATATATATCTCGACCATGGTCATGGTATCCCATATCGATGAGAAACCATTGCTTAATCAAAAGATCACTAATTGCAAAATTATTGGCGTATAAGAAAAGGCTCGTTTTGGTTCTATTTTCTATTTGAGCTGCTTGGTAATCTACCATTCCTGTGACGCACACATCAAGGACTTTGCGCGCAAAAACGTGGGGAACCATTGCGCGCCATGCAGATGACACCCTCCCCCCTCGGGTGGCAAATCAATCAAAGTCGCGACAAAGCTCCCGCGCTGCGTTTTAAGAGTTCGTTCTGCTTGAATCGTGTATGGGGGCACCAGAGTTAGCTGTAATTTGAAACAGTGTTCTCTCGTAGTGTGTCCACAAGAAACGACGGACTTGGTGTGATTGGAGTTGACCGAGAAGGTCGGGCGTGAGTTTGTTGATAAAGTCCGACCCGCAGTGTTGTAATGTCTAAGTTATTTTGTACCTAACGAGTTATGAGTGCTGGTGGCTCTGGTCCCCTGACGAATGCGCTGCCAGGATTTGACGAGAGAAGTCAGCGTCGTCATACAGCGAGTGTTTCAGGAAGAAAGTTCCACTCGCCCTCAATTTGCCTGGCTACACACCTTGAGCCCTGTGCGGTTGCACCACTTCTACAGGCGCGAGCCGGCTTTGCATGGGAACTGTCCCACTCAAAGGTAAACTTAGTAACATACTGTTAAAGAACAGGAGAATTTGTAAGCCCATGAGTCCGTTTCTTTCTGAAATTCGTGCCCAGTCGCCAATATCGCGTTCAAAGTTCAGTTTTGTAGCTTCCATCCAATGAGGTTGTCCGAGTCGCACCACTACTTATTTAATGATAGGCCATGAGGACAAGTTAAATGTAAATGAATCGCAAAGTTAATGCAAAGACAAGGTTTTTTTAACTTTTACGAAAGGATCTAGTTGAATCCCATGATCGAAAGTTTGCGACCGAGGTTTTTCTTATGATTGAGGTCATACCCATCGGCAAGATACCAAATATGGAAAAGAGTCTGGTTACGTTTCCATGGCAACGACTAAATGGGCGAAGCTGTAGATTCAGTTAACAGAACCACATGTATAGATGCGATCGTGCGTCTCATCCGATTGCAATAGCGTCCGCTGACGGTTGGCTCAGTTCAAGTTGATATCCCGGTTCTCTGTGGATTTCTGGGCAAAATTCAGTCCAATTTTAAGGAACCCGTCCACGCTTCTAATGGGTCACTCTTCATCTCAGGATAAGGCGCAAGATTTCGCCTTTTCTGACAATGGCAATACCGCTTATCAGCGCACCCGCGGAAGCGAAGGTGGCCATGCAGGCTTGGTTCCATGGCAACCACCGCGACTCAACTAATCCAACATCTGGCAATATGGGTGGTTTCTTCGTATGAACTGTAATGTTCAAAATATTTAATATCTGTTTCACTATTTTACAGCAATTCATACGAAATGGATATTTCGTTTTGAATTATTTCGCTCTTCAAATTCAGTACAATATGATTGTTAAATTTTTCGTAAGAAAATAATTTACTTATTTTGTAGCACTAGGAGTAAACTAGAAATATGTGGTATAAAACCTAGAATCTAGTGTAGAGCTGGTGACGTAGGAACGAGACAACCTGTAGTTCTATAGCCTTGAGTCCTGCCGACGCTGGCACGCCGCAGCACGGCGTCACACTCTGTCCAGTCCAGCCGACGCTGGCCGTCACTGCACGCCGCACATGCACTCGCGTCTCACAATGCTAACTGGGGATCTGTAGGCTGCCGCTCGCGAGGTCTCGGCAATGTTCGCGAGAACTCGCGACCGCCGCTGCGCGTTGATGTGCTGGAGACGAATGAAGGTGCGCACACGCGCGAACGTGCGACGCACGGGGGCAGCGCCTCGGCACTGAACTTCGAGACCAGAACGGCCGCGAAATATCTTACGACTCCCGGTTTCCGACTTAGGCCGCCGGCTCCTGCGCGTGGTGAGCGCCGAAGGCCGCCTCCATCCGCCAGAACGTCATGAAGTTGGCGCTGGGCACTGCCAACCCCAACCCACCTTGGCTCCTCAGCCGTGTCTTGACCGTGTCCATAGGGCCTCAAGGGGCTCCTACGAGGGCTCGGCGAGCGCCGCATCGACCATGCAAGTGGCTGGCTGTTTACTCCGGCGCGACGAAGCTGGTTGAACGTCGTCGCATCCACTGGCGGCCACGCCCGAAGCGCGTCCTCTCACGCGTGCGCCGTGCCACTGGCCCGGCACCGGGTGCGGTCAGCTGCGCCGCCGAGACGACCGAGTAGCTCATACCAGCTCGGCCAGTGCCGTTCTCATGGGCTAAGTCCGCGCCGGTCAGATCTTGCGAGAGGCTGTGAGCTGGGTATGGCGCTTTCCGCGCAGTATCGGCGGCGACCTCCGCCGTCGGGCGGCAGGCCTCCTGCTCAGTGTCTCCAGCTGGCTGCCAAAGTTCTGGATCCTCTCAGTACTGTCTCTGGGGCTAGGCGCAGAGTGGCCGCCCCTGCTCAGGGGCCTGGCACGCGCGCTGGTGTCGAACAGCAGGTGAGTTAGTTCGCAAGCTGGATCGAACCTCGGTCGGTGTCGGGTTAGGTTTTGAAACCGCCTGGCTCGCACATCGCTCAACACGAGGCCTCAGGGGTCTTGGCTCAGAGCGACGCGGGTTAGCAGGACGTGGTCTCGCCGACCTGACACAGCCACAGATATTCAAGCGGACAGAGCTACGACACATTATTTTTTTTCATTTATCCCGCTCCCGCGTGGTATATTTGTACAGCCTCCTAAAAATCAGCAAATGCATTTTTTTTTTAACAACGTTATGGGTATGAGATATACAAAGAACTAAGTGATGACATTTTGCACTGGACTATTATTGGGTCGCTTGCACTGTTGCATATTCGCTTATCCTTCGGACATCAAACATGTGATCTGACGAAAAACATATAAATAAGAAACATAACCACAAGCAATCAAAAGGGGATTTTCCAGACACTATTCAGACTTAGCCTATATTTTAATATCTCAGGCTATTTCGATGTCAATACAGGAAAGGGTAAAAAAACTGTTTTGCACGGCAGTTTATTAACACAAAATTAACTGATGAATAAGATGAAAACAACGAATACAAATAAGGTCATGAAACAGGCGCAATCATGATCAGAATCCTGACGCACACCTCGACTGGTCAGAACAGTATTCTGACTCATCACTAGAGCTGTTGCCCGATGTCAGCCGCTACTCGTCCCGGGCAAGCTCGACGGCCTGGAGGAACCGATCAGCTGCAGTCCGGACCCGCCTGGCAGAACTGGCGGTCTCCTGGTCCACATGTCCAGCCTCAGCACCCTCAAACAAATCACTCACACGCTGGTCGAAATCGCACAAAAAGAAGTCAACGTAGTTCGTGTGAACTGGCTCTCGCTTTGCCGCCCTGACCAAGTCCCTCAGTGTCTCAATCACATCGTTCTCCTTGGTAATGTTAATCACACGCGACCTGCCGCTCACAGAAACGCGCACTGTACTGGGAGTTGTTGAACTTTTCATAGCTGTCGCAGATCTTCCAAGCTTATTGGTTTCCGTTGTGACCGAGGCGTTTGTTTTAGCGTCGTCGGCCTGCGTTTCGGCGTCACGCCGGCCACCAGGCGGGGCCGCGTCCGCCGGACTGGACGGCGGCGGCGGCGGCGGTCTACCCGCCCCGACCGGTCGCACGGGCGCACGCAGGTCAACACCAGAGGTGGGAGCACGGGTGGCCCCGGCCACTGTGACCGCACCGCATGGGTCACCAGACAGTGCCAGGGGCACCGGCTGGGTTGGCGGCGGCACACATGATGACGTCATCGGCAGCACAAGCGAGGCCAGGTCACGTCCCGAAGCGCTGAGGCCGGTCACCGGATCCGACCCGCCGCCGAACGAGGCCACCGGTACAACGGACCGCCGCGGAGGAGCGTGGTAGCGAACCGCCATTCTCTGACTCTGGGGCGCGGCCGCGCCCCCTCTGCAAGCGCACAGACCAGACAGCCTGGTTGCTCAGGGGCGGTGAGTCTAAGACATCTTGAAATAAGGTAGAAAGCTGCGCCGTTTTTTATCATGACAAAAAGCTCGCCAACCTGCGTGAAGCCGTGAAAATCAGTTCTATCTTTCTTGAGACGCAATAATGATTTTGGAAGAGTCTTGGCGCACGTTTGGTCAGGGACTCTTGCGGTGGAATTCAAATTCGAACCACGCAGCTCTTGAGTTTTATTCGTACGGTACACAAAGATTTATCTCTTGTCGAGAGACCGGTAGCTGCGGAAGTGACTCAACGAATATCTTGCAACGACACGGATAGCAAGCGTCTACTGGCTCACAATCATTTCAATCATGCGTGCTTAGCAGTAAGTTTTGAAGTAGTTGCTTTGTATCCTCTTGTGCGGTGGGCACAGGAATAGCAGGTCCCGAAAAGATGAGACATACCAGCCTGGAGCGTTGCTGTAGACAGTCATGCTGATATTCCATTGTCCGCATTTGCAGCTTCAGGTTGGCGATTTCCTCGCGCAGTTCCCGTATTTCTTGCCTCGTCTCCTCCTGCTCACGAGCGCCAGCAACCCTGACCTGGGCGGGACTGTTACAGGCTGCATGCGAGAGTTCGCCTTGGCGTTTTTTTGGTCCCATCCTTGATGATGTGATCACCACAGTCGCACTAAAAACAATACACGACGCACCGGTCGGAGACGCCGCACTCACCGCAGGCACCACCCGCGGAGGCTACCGACCCGCAGACGTCCTGACCTAGCGAGGTTCAGCGGACGACTCGAGCCACACAACATAACCATGCCCTTCTGGAAGGCGAGAAGGTCGTCCCTCCGCGGGCCCACGCGCATCGCTCTCTGCCTCCACCAACCGCTTGGCTTTCTCGGCCGGCACTTCCCACCGCCACGTACATGGAGCGGTAGTCGGCGTCACCGCAGCCATCATCAGACATCGCAATAATAAGTGTATAAAGTGCTCTGTAACTCGGAGCCGGTGTTGCTATGGGAAGCTTGCTGTCCACATTGAGAGATGTTTTGCCTGGTCCAGCGCCGCGATACATGTTGGAAAGCTTTTCTTACTCTCGCGGAACTTCTCTCGCTGGAGCCTCCAG
Organism: Semibalanus balanoides; assembly: GCA_014673585.1. Lineage (NCBI taxonomy): Eukaryota > Metazoa > Arthropoda > Thecostraca > Balanomorpha > Balanidae > Semibalanus > Semibalanus balanoides. The sequence goes on along the minus strand of VOPJ01004245.1, from coordinate 4,705 downwards.
GCGTCGCTGTCGTGGCGGCAGGTACACCGGCCCCAGCTCCTCAATGATGGCACGGCAGGTGTCGTAGACAATGGCGCGGCAGGTCGGCTCCGCAAGGCGGTATGTTGGGGTCAAGGCTGCAAACTCCATACCGGAGGCCAGATATCGAAGACCGACAGCCAACCGCTCCTCTGCGCTGACCAGCGAGCGGAAGTTGGTTTGCTGGCGGCTGATCCGGTGTCCGATGCGGGACAGAAGGTCACAGCCTTGACTGAAGAGCCGAAAGTATTGTTGATGGCGCCTGTGGCTCGCACGCATCTCCTGGGAAAGACGAGGTTTGTTTAAACTCGCCAGGTGACTGCCGCCTGCGGAGCACCTCGCTCACCCACTCGCGGTGTCTTGCGGTCCCTTGGGCGGTCCACCGCCTGGTCTAAAAGCAGCATCAGCCGCTGAGATGTTAGCCGCAGGCGCAACCGGACAGCGCCCGGCGCCGTATAGCGTTTAAAACGAGTGCTCATAAGAATAGCAATAACAATAAAAGTCAAGGAAAGCAACTACCAATAAAAGTTATAAAAAGTCAAATGCACCAAAAACAGCTACAATTTGCAGGTTTCAAGTACAAGAGTCAAGACAGCTGTTGTCAGAGATTGTTAACATTTTATATTGAATAATTTTTTGAATGACTTCGTCTTATTCATTCGATTTAATCCAGTTTTCTGGATTTTAAAATAGGCGTTTACCACTTAAATTAATTATGTATAGCATTTCCGCATTACGAAGGCATGGTTATGAAAATATAACCAATATTTAAATTTATTTGAATAAAAAGTAAAATTCTACAAATTGCGTAGTTACGCTGCTAAAACACAATCTGCATGCATCCGCGATTTTCCGCGGCGGAAAATCGCGGCAATGTCGCGGCGACATCGCGACCGAATGCGCAGTGTGCGGCCGCCTTAAAGGTAATACGAGTTCACTCGTACGAGAGTACGAGTTAGAGGTAATAAGAGTTCATTCGTAGTTCACCTTTAACATAGGGTTTTGAGTTGAGATAGCCAAGTTGTGGCGCATGATGGAAAATTACTAGTGACGCTTTCACATTTTCAAAGAAACCTCTTAATTATTTAATATTCAGTCCTAGAAGTCGGGACCGAGTTTACCCGGTTTACTCTAATCGCTGAAGGTTGATTTTAGCTGAGTTGACGGTATGGGATTATTACTCACAGATGACGTAAGACTTGGAGAAGACGTAACGTGCTGTGACAAGATCATACTGTTTCAGTACCTCATTATTTGTATTGTAAAATGAACTTGTTAGTAATGTTATGTAGTTGCATTTTGATGTTTAAATTTTCCATAAAACATTTTTATCAGCAAACATTCTGTAGCGTAATGTGTAGGCGTTCAGCGCTGACCTGAAGCTTCCAGGCTCCGTAGAATTGTTGATCTGTCACCAACTCACCGAACCCCACCTCGTACCAGTACGCGCGTGCCGCTGTTAGATTGGCCCGCCCGCTGAAGTGTCAGGAGCCGACCGGTACGTCAGTGACGTGCTAGACCGTTGCATGACCTTGTGACCACAATCCAGAACGGGACGCCCCAGAGCACGGGACAGTGAGCGACAGTGGCGGACACTACCTTACAATAGTGAAATATAATGTGACGAATACCTACTTTAGCATGTTTGCTTGATGATTTTTTCAAAGCGATTGTTATTTTCTGGCATCTTTCAACATTCAACAAGCACTTGGGCAAGTATCCACCATGTATACGACGCGATCCCTCACTAAATCGATGACGTTGGTTGCTTCTCAGCAGCTTGATTTCGCATTATTCTGAGGTAAAAATGGTTGAGACTGTTTTGAACCAAAATACTACATTATAATTTGCTTTTTTCGCGTAAATAATATATTTGTATGGCTTTCTAGTGACGTGATAGTTCATTTTCGAGCTTCTCTTATCATTTCTGAATTTTTGACGTTTTTTTTCAAGGTGAACAAACCACTGATATTCATACCACTGATAACAGCAGGAATTAATATTAACCGCGACCAAGATATCTTCATGTCTATGGTAAAGAATATCGCCTCTCCGATTAACGCCACGATTATTGCTAACACCACCAAAGCCCGGTTTCAGACAAGGACATTCTTGTCACCCATTGCACAGTAACTACTCTACCACGGTATATAAAATACTAGGTAGCGCAGAGAATTTCCTTCAACATGGGGTCTATGGGTTGACATTGCGCCAGCCGATATTCTAGATACAAATACAAGTATGACATTACAGATTTTCTTCAAACTTCGTGACAAATTTATTTTTTTAGAATTTAATGCAACAAAAACATTTACATATTTGATTTAGTAACCTACTTCTTGAAATATGAATTATCAATAAATATAACCAGCTTGACCTGTGGGCAAGTCGGACACAACTCAGAACCGACTGATGAAATAGTATATATTTTTATCACAATTTCATGCCATCATTGAGCTAAAGAATTTCACACTGATTGTGTGAACATCATACTTTTTTATCAAAAATTTAATCCACTTCAGGTGATTAAATTCGCGTTCGAATTAAGGAAATTGTTCAGCTTTAACCACCATTGCACAAACAAATTATGCTTCATCCATTAAACTAGACCTTGCGTGCATGATATAAGATCATTTTTGAACTCATTTCAATATTTGTCAAAATATATCAATCCCATGACTGACCCATCTAGAAAAGTGAGTGGAAAAGTTTTATAAGATTCATTACGGCGTGGTTATCCAACTTGTTTCTGATTTTTCTCCAGTTCAGTATAAAAAAGCACGGAAAAAATAAGAATAACTTAATTATTTCACAATTAGGTCTTGCGGTGATAAACAAATGATACCTTCAGAATCATTAAATTAAAGTATCGTTCAATATTTTGAACGATACTGACATATGTTTAACCCATCTAGAAAATATGCATAAAATGCGTTTACAAACATGTCAACATGTAAGTCGGTACTGTTGTTTATATTCGATGTTCACTGTAATGTCATTAGAAGCGTCAACCAATCAGCGACGACCAACACCAGTCGCTGATTTGATCGATCCTGTTGTTTACATTTCTCGATTAGTCAGTTGGCGGTGCACGACTGCTCACAAAGCTGACTGCGCCCCCGTGCTACTCTACTTACAGCCGACTTTCCTAGGTGGTTGTGAGATCTGGTATGATAACTATTTTCGATGCAGTAGCTTTAACCCGCGCCCCACTGGGCCTCTGCATTTCCTTCGCCCGACTGGGAGGGGGGTGTTTGAACACCCCCCCCCCCTCTAACTCGGCTCCTATGGCACGTAGACCAAAACAAAAAAAAACTCTGTTCGAACCGTTATCAAAAATCATTTCGAAAATATTTCATTTTTTCGCTCATGTCAAAACTTAGGTCACCAAAGGTCATCGAAGGTCAAATTTTCCAGTTTTAGGACATCGCTCCAGAAACCCCCAAATATCTCGGAAACTATGCCATCTAAGAAACACACGCTTTCAAAAAACAATCGCTTAGGCATTGACATTTGCAATCGACCTATTAAATTTGCATCGACGAAGTTGCACTTCTCTACTTCATTATGTTTAGAGTTATTGACGAAAAGGTGTTTGGCGCCCGATGACTCAGATGACCCCGTAAGGGTCCCCCCCCCCCCCCCATGAGAAAAACCTGCACAGAGTTGGATCATAAATAATATCCCATTATACATTGTCCAGAAGGAAATGGACTGATATCGTCGAAAAATCAAGCATTGGAATATTTACCATTGACCTTATAATGGAAGGTCACAAAATTGACCCGACCTCAGAGGTCACCGATATAAAAAACTGAGATACACATTTTGTAGATTACTGATGATTGATGTAATCTAAATTTTGACATCGTATCCGTTCGAACTTGTCTTGCCACGACGCAAACTCTTTGATAGGTGGGATTACTTGACTGACCTGGTGACCTTGACCTAACCCGATACGAAACTTTGAATTTTTTCTCAAAATGTGCAGGAAAAGGATCGATGATAAGTTTTTGCCAAATTTTTTTTTTTGTGGCGGCGCTACGCGCCGCCGTATTTTCGTATATCTTGATAAAATTAGGTTAGGGGGTGTTTCAAACCCAACCCCCCCCCCCCCAAGTCTGGGGCGAAGTTAATGGTTCAATGGTTCATGAATTGTGTCAGTATTCGTAACAAAAATGGTGAGCATCAGTACCAGTTGCCTCTTCACGCAAAACTGCGTCAATATAGACAGCTGGTAGCATAAAATAAATCCCTATCGTTTACTTTCGACTGATACCGGGAGTACTTTTTCTTGTAAGCTCTCTGTTAGGGTCGTGCAACGGAGGTGGATGTAATCCTTATAATGCACTGGCTTACAGAGGAAAATGGTTGAAATCCTTGCCAGGGTCGTCGAAGCAGGTCAATGTAATCATCTCGTGCTAATGGCTTACATACGACAGTGTGTGGACACGCTGCCATGGTGATGTAAAGCAGGTCGATATAATCCTCTTATGATGGTAGATCTGACATGACGCCCGACACACCTCGGCACCCTCTGAGCCCCGCGGCGTACACCTCAGACGTCATCGACGATAAGCCGGCAGCCGTGGTGGCTTGTCGTTCCCCTCGTCCAGCCCTGATCAGCACACTCGGCCCCAGCAGCCACAGTCAGGCAGTGGCGGCGGAACGTTTCTGGGCAAGGGGG
>VOPJ01004244.1:40000-111993 GCA_014673585.1 Semibalanus balanoides | reverse complement strand
CCAGGCGAGGTGTATTCCAAAATCACACGATTCGTGGGAGCCGCTAGTAAAATTCGTTTTACCTATCGGGCAGCGGCCCCTATTGTAAAGCAATGGATGTTGCTTCGTTCGCGTAGCTGGCATTAAAGGGACTGTCCACCTTAACATTAGATTTGAGTTGAGATAGCCATTTTCCGTGCTTGGCATTGCAATTATGTATGGTATAAAGTTAAAACAAACCACGAGGTCGAATCACAAAGAAATTTTGAGTTTTGGTTTTGGACATTCTCCAACAAGAACATATAGTGCAGTATTAGCATTAGGCTTAATCGTATGTCGTCATTCTCTCTTTAACCCCAATGTTTGTTGAAAAGTCGACTTGTTTTTACTTGGCTGTTCACATAAGCATAACACTAGTATACATTATACAGCGTGAAAAGCGTTTTACTCTATTTCCCAAAAAATCCTTCATATGACGTATCAGCCCAGATATTATACACGTATTTTTTTTATTTGAAAATTAAGCACTGTTAGTGAGAAACAGAATAATGTCATACAATCGCCGTGTTCGGCAGAATTACTGAATATTTAGCACCACATGCGGCATACATTTGAGAACTTTTTAAAAGGTGGGACAGTCCCTTTAAAACGTTTCAGGACAGGCGAGTAATGAGGACGATCTGATAACAATGGGCCTGGACCTGGTAGAAGTAGATATCGATCCAAGGCTGGTGGCTGGTGGTATCAGGGACTGGCAACTAGCAATGGTAGAAAAAGACACTTGGTAGCGAATCTAAAACATGTTTCGTGATGCACTACTCATTACATAATTGTAAATTGATGACCACACAGCAATCACTTTTCTTCTTCGAAATCGTTTATTTTAGGCACGAGGCAATTTCCAAGAGTGGGTATTTTGGCGCCAGTTGTATAAAGTGGGCTGACGCCTGAGTCTGACACATTTCAGCACACCTGAGCAGCGGTCTGCAGGCATACATTTTTTCTGACTTTTTCAGACTTTTAAAACCCGCGTGGCGCTGCCCCCCCCCCACCGCCACGGCGGGGTAAAATATTTTTACTCTTCCTACGGATTTTCTCAACTTGAAACTATTACAGAGCGACATCAAATTTTCGGTACCGTATGCTCCATTCTACGTCTTCTCACACAGCTTCCCTGAAAATGATGCAGTGCTATGAGAAATAATGACGTTTCAATGACGACATGTCATGCTATTTTGGTGGAAAACGATAAATGTTTGACAAATTGTAGAAAATCGAGTTTTAAAGCCAATTGCAAACACAAAACGTTAAAAAACAGAAAACTAAATTATCTTCATGAAAGCTATCACGACTTTTCAAAGGTTTGCGATTTTGATTCCTACATATATACATTTTCAGATTTTTCTCCCACAAGATTAAACTTTTCAAGATATTGAAATAACAGAATATGTGTAAGAGTATAGACGATATTCAAGACAAATTTAGAAACAATATCGTATTTTTAACGAATTATGACTCCCCAAGTACCTATAGGTAACTCATGACGTAATTTGTAGTTATTTGTTTGCTTGTATTGAACAGATAAATACAAACGCATGTCATTGCTGTATTTCGGAGACAAAACTTGTCTTAACACATGCGTTGTTTATTTAGATTCATCAATTTTAAAATTTGACCTTAAATGACCTGACCATAACCTTTTATGTTTTTTAGGTGGTGAAAAATGACTACAATCGAATTGTACGTGCAAAATATATCATAAAAACATGTGTCGCATGATTTTTGTAGACCTCTTGCCAACAGCGACCTTTTGTGACCTGGTCTTGACCTTGATCTTTGCTTGCAATTTCACTTCTACTTGATGCGAAAGATGCAGTATGCCTTTGAAAGCATTTTGTGCGATAAAACATAGTATCAATATTAGGCTTTTGATGGAAGGCATGGCCCAAAGTTTAATTATATCAATTTTGACCTTTGATCTATTACCTGACATGTGACCTTATTTTCATAATTTGGGGTATGCGTTATATTTGTATTGTTGAGAACTTTCGATCACCGCCTTGTGTGTCTCGCTGCAGTCAATGTTTTGGAAGATACGAAGGGGTAAAATTTACCCCCAGCGCCGCGTGTTCGGCTGGAGACCCCAGCGCCGCGCGGGTTTACTTACATATTATCTGTTTAGCACTTCCGTGTTCTTTACGAGCGCTACGTTTAACATTTACCTTGTATCATTCATTTTGTTCTTTTTATATTCATGTTTTTAGTTTTTCGACTTGATCTGTATTATTATGTATTGTATGTATTGCATGTTTTACTGATATTGTGATTTATACACATCATATTTTTATCTTGTAAGTGTGCTGTCTGATGTTCGGGTCTTTCTGAGCTCACTTTGTAGTAGGGCAACCCTTTTTATTGTTTATTTTATTGTTTATTAATAGAAAACACCAAGAGACATCATGCCCACTAATAGGTGCACTCACATTGTAAAAAAGCACAATGTTTGTCAAAATACATCATATGCGTTCAGGCAAAGCACACAAATAAATACACAATATTGCACAAAGTTCACATTCACAGGACACAGTGGGATCACATATACGTGCCGCCACGACTCGCAAACTTCCGAACGCTGGTCAAGAAGGAACAGTGTGTTGAAGTGAAGAAATCAGCGGACGTACATGATTTAAAGGGACTGTCCCACCTTCAAAAAATGTGTCAAATGTACGTCGTTTGTGGTTTAAAATATGAAGTGAATGCTGCTGAACACGATTATGACATTTGTTTCTCACGAACAGTGCTCAATTTCATAAAAAATCAGCTTTAATACGTTGGCCTGATGAGTCATATTGAAAAGGTATTTTTTGTGGAAAAAAAGAAAACCTTTCACGCTGTTATAAGTAGGACTAGTGTATGGCCTAATGTATGGTCAAGGGTACCAAAACAAGTCGACTGTAACAATCATTACAGGAACGCAGAACTCGATACAATCGGCTTCACGGCCACCATTTCAAATACATTGGGGGCCTGGTCGATGTTACAATGATTGCAAAATCAATACTCGACTTCTCTGTGATTCCCGACCTCAGTGGTTGTTTTTTTTTTACTTTTTAATAACCGTACATAATTTCAATTGCTCAAGCAGCAAAAATGGCTATCTCAACTCAAAATCTTATTTAATGTTTAAAGGTGGACAGTCCCTTTAAGAAAGGAGGTTGCTATGATGTTGGAAAAACGACGAGAGGGGCTAACGCGGAAAGGACGGTATCTACATTCTGGCGAAGGTATGGCCGCATAGGAAGGAGTTGCGAGTTGGCCGCGGCGGCACGGACAGGCGGAATGTCAACACGAGATGAGGACACTCAATGCGGCCTTGATACACTTTGTGTAAGAACATAATGTCATGCTGGATAAGTCTCGCTTTCATAGAACACATCTTAAAATTAGCTAAAAGCGCCTCATAGCCTATAGGTCAATGCAGTTTCGGTCCGACCTGGAGGCTAGCCACCTCAGAAACTTGTGCTGGACACGCTCGAGACGCTTTAGATGGGTGACGGCTGCACCTGCCCATAGCATACTGCCGTACTCGAGCAGAGACCGTACATCGGTGCGTTATAAGCGCAAATCAGGACCCGATGGTCCAAACGCGAGTTTCGCCGGAATCGCAGCAGCTGCATGCTGTGGATGAGCAGACCCAGCATCCAGTTCGCCTTGGACACAGCAGAGTCCACGTGAGGTGCAAAGGCAAGTTTTGCGTCGAGAACGACACCTAAGTCACGCGTTTCACAGCGGCGCTCCAAGACGGTACCGTTCAGTGAATAGTCATACATGATAGGTGATTTGCGTTAAGTGAATAAGATGACGTTACATTTTGACGGGTTAAGCTTCAGACGCCAGATACGAGACCATGCAGCAAGGCGGTTTAGGTCGTTGGTTATCTGTTAAATAAATAGATAAAATATATAATTTAGCTGTGAATATTTATGCTTGGTATTATCATCCTGCCAGTGCACCTTCATCAGCAATGTTTTTAAACCAATGCATTATACCAGCTCCATTGCTATGACCAGTAAAGCGCCAAAGTTGGCGATAAACGAGCGAGTGCGAAGGAAATGTATGATGAATTTCAACTCAATCGGGCAAGAAGTTTCTGAGATACCAAAAATGTGCGCACGTGCGCACGTGCAGAGTCACCCACCCCTGACTAGTGGAAAAGCGGCGGCTGAGGGGTCCCTAACCACACACCAAATTCGAACACAATCGGTTCAGCCGTTCCTGAGATATAGAATAGGGGTGTGCACGTGCGCACGTGCAGAGGCACCCTACATGATTTGTGGGAAAGCGGCTGAGGGGTTCATACCACACACCAAATCGAACACAATCAGGATCAGGCCGTTCCTGAGATATAGAATAGGGGTGGTGCACGTGCGCACGCGCAGAGGCACCCAAACCAGGACTATGAAAAGCGTGGCTGAGGGGTCCTAACCACACACCAAATTGGAACACAATCAGCCCAGCCCGTTGCTGATATTTTTTGCGACAAAAAACACCTTACAACACCCTAACGCAGCACGCGGCAACGCGCAACAGTATCCACCCACAAGAGTCGACATGATAAAAACAGGATTGATTGCGAATGGGGCTACTCAGAAAGAAGCCCGTTTTGGTCCACGGACGTGTGGTTGCAAAGCTATAAGCCTTCTCAAAGCGTCGCCAACGGGTTGGTCGGTTTTTGGGTCGGGTTGGGTTGGGTTGGCCGCTTAAATCAGATTTTCCCCCATATTACCCACGTAAAGCCGAGCGGCAGCGTTTCGCGCTCGGCTCGTAATTTTTTGCTTTCCACTGGTTTATTAGCCGAAAATCTCATTGTTATATTTTGAACATGTAATTAAACGATTCACTCTGTTCCCCCATTGTCTTGTAGACGGTGAAGCTTCTCCAAACTGGAATATAGTTTATGTGATGATGTGTATACGAACATGAAAATGATTACTGAAGAAGAGTTCAAACAACTAAGAGAAAATCGGCAACGCTGGGATCTGACGCACGAGTTAAATACACAAAGAACAGCACCGACGCAGCGTACAATCGCAAAAGTCCTCTTGATCAATAGATAGCACTAGCAGAGTATGGACAGTGTACACTGTGGTATCTCTTCATGACGAACGAGACGATTGCTGAGCAAGCAATATAGGAGAGGCGGATGCACCACCGCCAACTGGCTAACACGCCCACCATCTAACCTCACGTTAACGAGCGGAGCAAAGCTTTCTGTCATCTACGCCGAAAGTCTACGAATGAGCGGCCCGAACCGGCCGTAGTTATGGGTTTTCAGCAGCTTATTTATTCCCATCTACTCGATCATCGTGACTGAAAATCAGCACAAAAAACAATTCACGTCGTCAAATATAGTATCAAAATTTTCCAGTTCTGTATCATCAGGTTTAGGAGCAGTGTGTGCCGACACGCCAGGTTATCTTCGCTATGGTGGTGGTTGCGGGCACGGCCGATCGACCGCGCGCTCGGCAGGCCCCAGCAGACCCATCCCGGCCGGCCGCCCGCCCGCGGGGACGCAACCGCCTGCGGCCTGGCAGCCCGGCGGGGGGCAGCTACCAGGATTGCCACATCGAACGCGTGCCGTCAACTTCACTGGCTAGGCTGACACGCAAAGCAAAGCAAATAATTGCTGTCTTGGAATGTGAGGTCTCAGAAAATGTAGGCATCTTTGAAGAGAGTATCCCACCTTGATGACAGTTTTTTAGTTTGGCAGCAATGGATATCTTGAGCTGAAAAGTGCGAATGTGACTTTGGTTTGGAGTTTGGACAATCGATTGCTATCGTTGGAGGAATGAGCACGTTTGTGTTTGGTATGACGCGTGTCGTGGTGAGTTTCTCACGGCCGGCTCCACCCACTCTCTGACCCGGGGTCGGCCGGCTACACCCACTCTCTGACCCGGGGTCGGCCGGCTCCACCCACTCTCTGACCCGGGGTCGGCCGGCTCCACCCACTCTCTCACCCGGGGTCGGCCGCGGCCACCAGGGTGGCTGACAGGGGGGACGGCTCCACCCACTCTCTGACCGGGGTCGGTCGCTTCACCCACTCTCTGACCCGGGTCCGCCGGCTCACCCACTCTCATGACCCGGGGTCGGCCGGCCACCACTCTCTGACCCGGGGTCCGGCCGCGCCACCAGGGTGGCTGAACAGGGTGTCCAGCCGGCCTCCACCCACTTCTCTGACGTGGTCGGCCGCGCCACAGGTGGGCTGACAGGGGTGGATCCAGCCGGCGCCACCCACTCTCTGACCCGGGGTCGGCCGGCTCCACCCACTCTCTGACCCGGGGTCGGCCGCGCCACCAGGGTGGCTGACAGGGGTGGATCCAGGAGGGGGGGGGGAAGGGCCCGTCCCTCAAAGGTCCTGAAACTATTATTTGTCTCCTCCCCAAACGGTCGGACAAACGTTCGGCATCTGCAAATTTATCGTAAAAATTGCCTTTGCAGCAGTCAAAATCCGGCTATTCACAATCAAAAACGTTGACATTTCGCGCTGCTTCGCGGCACGACCAATGAGCGTGGGTGAAGCTTTTGAGAAAGCGTTGGTGGGTCAAAATATAATATTGCTTGTTTTGTTTTGCTTAGTTGAAGTGCAAAATTGTCATTTTTATGCCAGGACACGTTTAAATCTCTGTGAAAAGTTAGTGAGGCAAAGCGGATAGTTGGTGGGGCGGCGGCCCTACCATTTGAATAGGAAACTCCACCTGTGAGCCTGACGCAAGTTTCGCAATTAAGCAAATATGGAAAATGGGAAAATAAATTGCATTAAGTGTCTGGCAGAGGCTCTCCCTGGCGGTAATCCCCAGGGACCAATATTTTGCATCAAACCGAGATATGCATCCAGGAAAAGAGGTAAACTAAGGCTTGGCTCCACTCACGGTCTGGTTTAATATTACAATTTCATTTTCCACCACTTACAATCAAAATTGTCACGTCGCTTCGCGGCGTCACATCGGGGACCATCGTCATAACGAACCCATCGTCATCGATTTTGGTTCGTCGTAACGCTGAATTGAATTAATAGCATTTTTAGCTTCTTATCCTCTACAAGGCCCATCTCATCCTCTACAGTCTACACCGTCCTCTACATCTACATATACCCTCTACATCTACACATTTCTGGTGTTTATCAGGTAAACCCGTAAAAAAATTTGCCCCGCTTTGCGGTGCTAAATAGCATGTATGTACCTATTATACCTCCTATAACAGGAAAATCCACATGAATCATGCTGAAAGGGGATAAATACACGCAGCCATTGGGGTAAAACTTTTTCGTCATTTCAGCCGACTCCCCAATCAAAAATTATCGGCGACACTGCTGTATACAGTTGCAGACGACGTGCTCCCTACCCCCCTCCCCGCCCTCCGGTCAACAGCTTTCTCGCTGACGGCTGATGGGATGTTACCCCGTTTTTTATATATGCCACTGGATCCCCCCCCCCCTCCAGCTAGATCCGTCCCTGGTGGCTGAGCAAAACACTCAGGCATTGGTGCGGCGGCAATAGATACGGGGCCGGTGTCATAGAGTGTATGTCATAGGTCCCGGATAAAGCGCCATACCGAACGGACGGAAAAGTACGGCATAACATGCGGAAAATGCCAAACATATTCCAACATATATGAGCCACTGGATCCAGCTACAGAGAGACCAGTGGTGCCACTGGATCCAGCTACAGAGAGACCAGTGGTGCCATTCGATTTAGCAAAGTTGCAAATCTATCGGCTGGGAGGAAACAAAACATTTTTTTTTTCTCTCAGTATTTCAGTATTTGTCAGTATTCAGTATTTGATCAGCTTGGAGGTAAAACACATTTTCAGTATTTGACTAGACACCCCTCCCCCTTTAACACGCGCACTGCCGAGGGTTTTCGCCAACCACAAACGGGGGGGGGGTGGTTTGCTTCCCCTAAGATAACAAAAACGTAACTTAGCGACAAACGGAAAACGGCGTTCGATAGCTCGAGACAAGCTCTTTTGGCGTAAATCTATCTTTTTTAGGTCATGTCAATATTAAGGTCACCAGAGGTCATCAAAGATAATATTTGCCAGTCTTAGGCCTTCGCTTGAGAAACAAATTGCAATCGCTAAGGCGTCCTCATATTTTAGCTCAGATCAATAGTTAAGTCTCAAGAGGTCATCGAAAGTCAAAAAGGTTATTTTTGGAAAAGCTGTTTTTCGCAAATAACATTTTACCTTATAAAGATAGCGCAATAATTTCGACATAGATATTCGTGTTTGTCTCGTAAAGGTGTTTTTAATCATACGAGTGATGACCAGGTTAGGTCAAGGTCAACTTATAAATTTGATCTCAGGTCAAGGTCAAGTGGTGACCCAAGTCGGTCATGCTGCCTATTAGGAGACGTGCATTGATGAGACCAGCTCATTGGTACCGGTTTCACTTATCTATCTTCGTTGTGTCGTGTTATTGACAAAAAAGTGTTGGTGACCTTGGATGACCTCAGCTGACCCTGCAGGGGTCCCAGAACAAAAATTACGCCTGGGTTAAAAATAAACACCGATTACAAATGGTACATGTAAACATGATACATAAATACAGAATTTGGCTGCTATCATGCGAAACCTCGGAAAATGAAACATTTACATATTTCTACGTTGACTTATAATTGGGAGGTCACGAAATTGACAAGAACTTAGGTCATCTAGAATATCAAGAATCTGAGATAAACAAATTTTAAATATTATAATTCTATGAAATCCTGTAAGTTTGAGACAGATCGGTCAAAAACTCTAACTGTGGTATGACAGCAAAGTTTTTTATGGTTGGGTCACGTGACCGGTGACCTGGCCTGGTGACTTGACCTTAGATGAACCGCGTTCACAAACCTCAAACTATGTGGGTAATTGATGCCAAAACAGCTGTTCTAAATTCGGTCACGCCGTTTTCCCGCTATTAATGACAAAATAAAGGGGTGGAATCAACTACAAGGCCCAGGCCCAGGCCATGCGCGTGTTACGCAAGGCTTTTCTTGGGAACAGAGCAGCATGACTTATAGTTATAAGTTATAGCCAATACAGTCGATGAGCAGTTCGTCATACCCTATTTAACTTTCACAAAACTTGGCCGTTTGAAAGGACCACACAAAACCCACCAGCTCCGTCCCCGATCTAATAATTCCTTGTTCTTTGGTCACCGACGCGATAGTGGTTTCACTTGAAAAGCGGGCTCAGACATTTCAGCAGTTCACTTTATGAGAAAAACACGATATCGCTCACATAGGCTGGTGCGATTTCACCGACTCGTTAACTTTCGCAGCGCGTCACTATCAGATATTGAGACGCCTAACATGATAAAGTTTGCGATGACAAGCTATTCACAGGATATCAGAGCTATGCAAGTTTTGTGACCAGAACTTTGCCGAGAGTTTAGTAACTAGGCAAAGTGTGCACGGGAGAGACACCCGACAGAGTGACATGCTTCTGACGCCCTCTATACGGGCTGAGTCTGGGAGGCGTCGCTATTTGTACACGGCTGTCGCTGAGTACAACGAGCTTCCATCTGAGCTGCGCTGTTTAACCCTATTCCTGGAGGGATGAAAAGTATACGAATCTGTCGGGGGGGGGCTTATTCGGCCCCCTTCAGATCTCCGCTGCATAAGAGCTAGAACCATGAAACCGGTGTGTGACTAAGGTCGAACATGAACTCTACTTTGTTGAAATTTTGGTGACCGTGGGTCATTATCTTTCAAGGTCAAATGACGCACCAAAAATTATTGTTGTCAAAAACATGATATTTTCAGGAAAACTTGCCATTATCTCGGAAACTATGGCAGCTAGGAGGACAATCCGAAAAATCACTGTAAAAGCGTTTTTAATTGCCTTTCACCCGTAGCATCAGAAATGCCTCAGATAATGGTTTTGGACTGTAGAGGTCAACAAATGTAAAAAAAAAACTTTTTTTCAGCAAATGTTTGTTCGTTAATAACTTTTATCTAAACTATATACGGCACTTATGTTGACCACCATCGTGTTTTCTTCTCGTCATTGCGTTGCGATCATATCAATTTTTGTAAATAGGAAAAATTGACACCGGGTCAAGGTTCAAAGGTCAAGGTCATGGAGATGTAAGAGTCGTCAAAATGCATATCAAAAGACGCGTACTTGACGAGACAAACATTTTGAGACCATTTGTGAGTCTCTATGAGTTCTTGTCACGAGTTATTGATAAAAAGGTGTTAGTGACCTTGAATGCCTTTCAGAAGGTCACTGACTAAAAATTCATCCTTTTCATCAAGAAGGGCCTAAGATGACTGATACTGAAGTAATTGGATTGATGCAATGCATTAAACCCTAGGTTTTTAATTTTTCAAACCAAATATTAACTTATATTGAAAGGTTAGCAATTTGACCTGACATCAGGTCCATCAAATAATTTAGATTATCAACCCTGAAACTTTCCAACACTTATTATTTTGGCATGTTTCTCTCACATATAATCCGTTTTTTATAAATCGTCTTGAAAATAAAAAAAATTTGTAAAAGTTTTTCCAAAAATTGGGATTTCAAAAATTCAAAATTTTGAAATTTGAGCTAGCCATCTGAAAGAAAATCAATTCTCTACCGATGTCTGTTTTTTTGCTAACACTTTCTCTTCAACACACAACTCTCCAACTGAGTGCTTTAACCATGCCAAAGATTTTTGTAAAACGGCCGAACACGCCCCTAAAAACTGTCTGGACCCCCTCTAATAATTCAATTTGGAAAAAAAAGTACACCATTCGAATGCGCAATGAAATGTTTAGAAAAGCCAGCAATAGTTGAAGATTCTGAGTTGAGTTATGAATGACCCGTACGCGGAAAACCTCAAGGGGGGCCGATTCGGCCCCCCCGACAGTAATAGGGTTAAGCACCTGGTTTTAAAACGTGAGCTCAAAGAGTACCTGATGGAGCGTGAGCGTGAGACCTAGTCCTTATGACTCACTGCACTCGTTTATGAGAGATTGTGTTGCGTTTTGTGCTGTGTGCTCTGCATTGGCGGATCCAGCCGTCGGCTTTGGGGGGGTCTCTTTTTTTGGCAAAAAGGTACCCCATTTTTTTCTCCTCGGATCTGGGCCGTTCACCTTATTTTGGTAAATTGAGTTATACAAATTCATTTTTAGAGGGAAACCAATAAAAAACACGATATTCCCGTAGCTATATCTACGAAATAATAGGTACACATAATAGGAAATAATAACGTTGATCTTCATACCTATTTTGCAAGGGCGGTTGCCGACAAATTTTCCAGTGGGTGTTGGCTGAAATGACGAAGAAAGAAAAAAATGGTGGCGTTATTTAAAGCTTTTGCAGCCAATTTCAACATAGATTGCCAATGTTATAATAATACTTCTTTCTAATGTTATATAGCAAAGTATCAGCGCCCCGAAGCGGGGCGCGATATTTTAACAGGTTTCCCTAATAAAACCCATAAATATAGGCGGTTGGTTTCTGCAAGACAAACATAGGATTTCCATGTTATAAATAGGTCCTTTTCTATGTTATAAAGTTAATTTAGCGGCCGCAAGCGGCACGAAAATTTTTACGGGTTTGCCTGATAAAACCCAGAAAGATAGGCCCGATTGGCCTCTGCAAGACACTGAATGAAATTACAAATTTGTATATTGCGATTTGCGAAACTTGCCGCGAAGCGGGGCGAAATTTGTCGATTTTTTTACTGGATTTCGACTCAGGCAAGGGAATTTTTACGATAAATTGTTATCTTTCCCCGCAAAATGTAAACTTCCCTGGTTTTCTATCAAGATCATTGCTTTCACGCTCAGTACAGGAAGGCGTGGGGGGGGGGGCATACTTGTATTTAATGCCTCCGAATTCCTGTGGGGGTGGGGATGCGCCCCGGATGCGCCCTGAATCCACCAGTGGTGTTGGCGAACCCTTTTCCAAGCGTTGAAAGGGCCAAACAAAAAACGATGAAAAACCCACGTTAGAAGGTATGGAGAATGCAGTATGGGCATGTATGGCAATGGGCCATCCATTTTGGAGCTGGAATTAAGCAATTGAAAAATTAAGAAACCATTGACACTAAATTTGGGAGTAAGCCATACTAGATTGGAATATTGTTTGGACCACAAGACCTACAAGTCTTAAATAATTGCGCCGCGTAGCGGTCAAAAATTTTGAGTAAGTTTGCCCCTGGATCAGGGCTGGTAAAACGTTTTGGTGGCGCCGATCAAATCTGGCCGAAACAAAGTGGCCGCCGTGACCCCGTGACCTGAGGGGCCACTCTGTCCTGGCTAGGGTTCCCAATTCAGCATGTTTAGGGCCCTTCTTCACTTGAACCAGGGCCCTTTTGGTCTAGCCAGGGGCCCCTACGACTTGTTCAGAGGCCAAAAAGGTAAAAACACTTTTGCGCAGAATGGCCCTTTTGGCCCCGGAGCAAACTTAAAATGGTATTTTCTGGCGCCCACTTTATCTATCATGATCGCACTATCTTAACAGCCCTACCCTGGATATGCATTCTCCATCAATGGGGCGTCACATTGTGTATAACGCGTACCTCTAAAAATGTATTGCTGGCGTTTTAAAAGTGTGGTAAAAATGTGTTTTAAAACGAAGACTATTTAGCACCAATAATATAATAAATACAAACATAAAACAAATGCGATGGGAAACGGCACGATTTTGTAACCCCCATATTATATATTCGGTAATATAAATTGCGCACCGCGGAGGCGGCGAAAAATTTTGCGTTTTTAATTCCCTGGACAAACTGCATTCTTTCTGTTATTTAATATTGAACCCTGTTGTTTGGTTCCCCTCGAAACTTGTAGTTAATGGAGCACAGGCAAAGCCATTAAAATTTATTACCGATCGCTTTTTGTTTGAGGCCTTGATCGTTTTTTTTGGGGGGAACCAGGGCCACTTTAAGGCCTTTGGGGGGGGGGCAATGGCCCTAGAATGTCCCCCTGGATTCCGCCAGTGGACTGCTCTGAGAGCGTAACATGATGACAGTCGGTCTATTATGTATCTTCCCTTCTTTTCATTCTAAAACTCATCTAATTTCATTTCTGTGTATACATGAAGGACTGATTTAAAGAGAGCATCGGGTACCTAACCTAGGCAAGGTAAACACATGGTCCCTTGTATCAGTCCTTCATGTACACAGAAGTGAAATTAGATGAGTATTAGAACTAAAAAGGGGAAGATACATCCAGGGTGTCCAGAATTACCCGAACATCTTGTTTTAAAGTGGAATGTCGCTACTGCACGTAACCCGAAGCTACGGGTTGTCAAACTTGTATTAAATACTCCTCGGGAGTCCCGACTTTGAACACCCACCCTCCAAGGTCCGGTCTGAACCGAGTCAATTTTCTAGGAAGGTTAGCGGCGGGTGGTTGTTTTTCGTTTGCACCCAAGCGCAAAACCGGCAACTTTGGCAATGAGTACGGCCCTGGGTTCCGCAACAGAGCTGTTGGCATGAATTTTTGCTGGACAGCCTCAAAACGGTGCCGGGTGCAAACAGTTGGATATCAGTTTGCACCACCTTTACAGTTGTTAAAGCGTGCAAAGGTGGGAGACGAACCTCGTCAGCAAGGCCCGTCCGCGAACCAAAAAACCAAGCCTGCACCGGTCGGCCAAGAAAGTGATTCGCGATGACAGCTAACAAACGCAACTAAATCAACGCGCCCAAGCTGGTCCACCGCATAACCATCGCATATCGCATATCTCCGCAAAAAGCTATAAATTGCGCGGTCTTCAAAAGCTCAAAAAGGCCGAAATTGACCAAAATGCAGCGCACGCACCGCCTCAAGTTCCGCAAAGAGACCACACCCATTTTGTCCGAAAAAGCACTGGAAATGCGTAGTGGTGGGTCCGATGTGGTCCATATGAACGTTTCTCCACCCCCGTAGTCGGCAAAACGACCGTGTGTATTGTCAGGGACGGTGCCGATCGTTCTCGCGGCTAAAAACGGTCAAGCGTCCACAAAAAGTGCGCAAATGTGGGGAATGATGAGCCAATTGTGCTCTCTCTGAGCTGCAGCGTGATTTCCTCAAAAAACACTATAAATGTACAATAATACCGTCAGAAAATTATGGCAAAAGAAGGATTTGATACCGTGAAACGGAGGGCCACAGACGGATCGGTTTTGAAAAGAAAGTTGGTGGAAGATCAGGATCGAGCCATCTTCATGCAGGGCGCTGCGCCACCTCAAACGACCCAAGCAGCTCAACAGTGGTGCAGAAATAATTTTTATCAATGTTTGGAGAAAGTCATATGACCTGCAAAAAGCCTGGACTATAATTAAATCGAAAATATTTGAGGCATCATTCAAAAAAAGATTGATCAAGAGAAACCTGTCACAAGCATTACCGAACTTGTACAACAGATGAAGCGGACGTGGGCTAGTGTTTCTCCGGATGTACCGGCGAATATAGCTGCCGATATGTCCAACTGAATACATCATTGCGTTGCTAGTTTAGTTGGCTATGTTGGTAAATAAAGATAAAAAATTATAATTGTCTTCTTCTTTGTGTAAGACATCAAAGAGCAATGTTCGGGTAATTCTGGGACACCCTGTAATAGACCGACTGTACATGAGTGTTGCGTCACCCAAGCCCAAATATTGTAATGTGTTTTTGACACGAGTAATGGAATAGCCGTTGCATGCAGCGGATATGGCTGACAAAGTGAAATAAATAGATAAAAATAATTATGATGTGGCATTTTGCGTCACTGTGGTGTCGTCAACTGAACGTTCGGAGCAGCTCAACCACCAGATACTGGTTTTTCCTGGGTGGGCGGAGGGGAGAAATTCCGAAATCGAATGTGTGGTGGTGGTGAGATTCCGTCATCGAGAGAATGCAATAATAATGCATCGATCAACAACAGATGTCTGTGCTCTATGGCTTCTATAAGTGCTGACTGCGAGCTGATAACCTAGTGGAACGTGCATGCAAATACATAGTACAGACTACAGATATACACTGGCGGATCCAAGGGAGGCATCAGGGGCAAATGCCCCCCCCCCAAACCGCCTGAAATCGGCGCAAATTTACACATTTCCTGATGTAGAAGGACATCTACGCAACTTTTACCAAGGAAAGTTAATTTTAAAACGTCTAGCAATGCATAAGGGAGAGAAATCCTTTTTTATTTTGATGAACTTTTTCGGGGTGATGCCCCCCGGGCCCCCATGGCTCCAAAAACTAAATCCTAGATCCGCCAATGCAGATATACTAGCTCTGCTAGTTGGCTAACCGGAGTTAAATATTTGTATACCAGAATCCGGTGCAGAGACGTGCCATTTAAAGTATCAACACAGTACAAAGTTTGCCTAGATGCTCCTTTCGCGTAAACGTAATTCGTGTTTTTAGTGCTATTTGCACATGCAATATGCATAGATAGATTATACTATAATTATATTATCAAAATGATATGGCTATGACGGTGCTGCGTTTTTATGGGCTGACATGTGGTTTGTTTGTTTTATTTGTAATCAAGTACAGAAAAAAAACGTTAACACAACGAAATAATAGATCTGGTGCAAAGAGGTCCAAAAGACTTAAATCAGGGCACCTCTCCTAACAAAATTAATTAACGTGGATACAAATGACACGACCGCCGGAGTAAAAGTGAAATCAGAGCGTAAATGCGGTCGCAGCGCCAGCCGCCACCAAGTCGCCGGCCAGACACGGTCCTGGTGCCGCCACCGAGCCGGCCCTCCGACCTTCTGCCGCTCAATACTTCATAACTTGACAGGCGTGCCCCGGTGGATCAGAAGCCCCGGCGGAGCACCCAGCCGAGCCGGTGGCAGTCGATGTGGATTAATGGTTTGTGTCATTCATCAGTGGGTAGAATGTCTGTGTATTGGAAGTCCGGGCTTAAACATCCAGAACCCTAATAAGCGTTGTGAAACTGCTAGCAGAATCTTGTTCTCAGTTTGAAAAAAGCGTGACACTGAAAATATGAAATGCTGCACATCTGGAAGTCCTCGTGATATGTGCGAGCCAACATTAAAACAACCCGGAGACAGAAAGCTCTTTGGCGTTGTGAGTACAAAGAGTAAGCGTTGAGCCGGCGCCGTTGAAGGACATTCCCGTTTCTACTATTGAGTGTGATTATAGTAGCTGGTTTCCGACGTTTTGGAGCCGAAGAGAAGTTAGTACAGGGTTTCCCTATGAAAAAATCCTTAAGGATATTATATAAAAAGTATCACCACAAGTCTTTAAGAGATCCTTAAGATGTGGGGACAGCCCTTAAGGACTATTTGCCTTAATACAAAGTAATCCTTAAGGAATCCTAAACCCTATTCCCTCGGGGAGCAGAACTGCCCCCGTAAGTTTTTGCCCGCCCGTTCTTAACCGTTAACTCTGTCGTCTTGAAACTTTCGGACTTTTCCTACATAATGAATACGCGTGTTCGTGATAAAAAAAAGAATCGCCCATGGCGAGGTGGCCTCAGGCCATGTGTTTTGGGGCTAGGTCGTTGTCCGAAGTCGGGTGTGCGGCGCATACTTCCTTCGTAGTTTGCGGTGGATATAAAAACCTCAGAACTAAGTCGCATGTCTTTGAAACATACATACATATATTGGAGTTATACATATTTGGGGTGCAGAGCGGCGCCTTCAGCTGTACATGAAAATGGGAGGCCGATATCTCCGTCGATTAAGGCGCCACTGCATATATCAGGCAAAAATGATGAGAGAGGCGTTTCTGCACATGAGGTGCCCCACGATTGTTTACCTGAATCCGGAACTTATGCACAATTGGTTAAACATTTAACGAAACTAACAGCAACGAGCCCACATTGAACGTTCCCAGGTCCCAAACACTGAAGGAAAATCCACAATATTTTTCATCACACACACCACAAACATCACCACCATTTTTATCCCTGATTGCGGCTCTAGGTGAATTTTCTTCGTTTTTGTACTTGAACCTTTTACATCGTTGAAGCGAAGATCGAAATTGGTGAAAGCTACAACGTTTTTGCATGCAAGAGCCGGCTGAATCAAACATGAGCCACTATATGAACCTTTCAAAAAACGGACCCTAAAATTTCGTGTCTTTTGCCCCTGGCCCCGCTATTTTAGAAGAGCAACAAAGATAGACGTCCTTCTGCATCTAAAAGAAAGAATTATTAGCTCACGAGCGATCGAACATGGCGTGCGTTCCGTCGCTCGCCATCGAAACTCGCTGAGCGACGCGGTTCTCGAGATCCTCTGGGCGGGGGGGGCGAGTGAATCTGCCCCCGGCTGAGGTGTAAGACGGTAATTTCTGGCCCGCCCCGCAGGAATGAGGGGTTAAGAATTTTGCGAGCAGTCCCTTAAGGACTATTCAACTAAACAATAATCCTTAGGATTGTCGGGACAGCCCTTAACTATCTTTCGCCTAACTTGCATATAGACTTAAAGGACTTCAATTACAATTTTGTGGCCAAGTCTGTAAGGACTTAAATGTAATCCTTAAGGATCCTTGAGGATTGGTCGGGGACATAGAGTATCATCCACCCTAAACAATACTCGCTTAAGAATCCTTAAGGATTGTGGAGGGGACGCAGGCCTTAAGGGACTATTGAGTTTCCTTTATACAATAATCCTTAAGGATCCTTAAGATTTGCACGGACAGTTCCTATAGGACTTTCAACTATAACAATAATCCTTAAGGATGTGGGACAGCTCCCGTAAGGGGACCATTGCACTATGCAAATAATGCCTTAAGGATCAATTACAATTTATCGTGGCATCAGTCCTTGAAGGACTAAGAGATAATCCTATAACAGTTATCGTCCTTGAGGATTGTGGAGAGGACCAGTAAGGGACTAATTCGCTAAACAATAATCCTTAAGGATAATCCTAAGGATTGTGAGGTGACGCCCTATCAGGAAACGTATTTGCCCTATAGCAATTACCTCGGGTGAGAATTTGCGGACAGACTTAAGGGCTATTCACACAAACGATAATCTTAAGGATCGTGCAGGGACAGCCCTCTAAGGACCATATTGCCCATTACCAATAAAGACCTGTAAGGAATCCTTAAGGATTTTGAGGATAACGAGTCCTTGTAAGGAATAAATGTGCCGTCTAAACAATAATGCCCTAAAGGCCAAAATAATCACTTTTCCACAAAATGCGAGTTAACACTTGAAATCGACAAGATGGACGACCATAAATATAATGTAAATTCATCAGTTTGCATAAAAAACTTTTCTACTGAAGAGCTATTTCAAGTTAAAGTTCGATAAGCGTTCCACGTTTCAATAGTACCGGTAACTGCCTGCTGCTTGCAAGTACCTTGGTGATCTCCATCAACTGCGGGCCTTTGCCCGTATTGTTTTCTTACGCAAGGGAGGTGGAAAAATATATATTTGACATCCTGCTTGTTTCGATAATATTACCGGCGATCCTAATACATTTGGAATAGAGCCATTGAATAACGACAAGTGCAACCAAATAACAGTTTTAACTGGCTTCTTGGCGGCCAAGCGGTAACTTCGGTTTTTGAAAAATTTTTCATCAAATTTTCAGTATTAAAAAGTTCTATTAACTTTGTCTCTGGCTGTCGAAAAAGACTTTGGTTTATATCCAACATCGCCAAAGTCCTTTTTTTTCCCCAAATAGCTCGACAAAACCACAATTAAACAGGCAATCAATTTGAAAAATTAAACTTGGGAATAACATAAATTATTGGTGTCGCGATTGTGTTTGCGACGGACATGTCCAGCGTCGCGAACAAGTTCGAACACCCGGCGCCATGATATGGCGCTGCCTTCAATAGTCGACGGACAAACACTGCTCATGAGTTCGAAGAAGTATAAGATTTATGGTAGTTGAAGGAACTTACAACATTGAATGAGGGATAAATTTTATTTAATTCTTAAATTTAAATTAAATCTTTGCTATACCATCACGGAGGCCAAAGAAATTGGTGCTTACAAAAATGAAAGGTGATTATTTCCCTTTAAGGACCTTTATGGATTTTGAGGACAGTCTTTAAGGACTATTTGCATTCCAAAAAATTACTTGCGTTTTTTTACAATTTCCTGAAAAAACACGATTTTCTACGCCTTGTCAAACATGTATCGTTTTTCCACCAAAAATGACATGACATTACGTCATTAAAAGGTCATTCATTAACTCCCAAAGTACAACATAAGTATAATCAAAATTGTGTAAAAACACGTGGACATGATGTTGAAGAAGGTACCGTAAGTTTCACGTCGATAGTTCACACAGTTTTTGAGTTATCGAGAAAATCTGGGAGGGAGCCACGATTGCCCCCGTACGCGGTGTGGGATAACGGAATACGAGAATCCGACTAAAGTACTATCCGTAAATTTTCGCAAAGCTAACGGAGTAACGATCAGCGACTACTTGTATGGATCACCGGACTAACAGTAACGGAACTACTTTTATGAGTAACGGAGTAACGAGTAACGTAACTACTTTTTTAGTAACGATGCCCACCTCTGTGCATATGCTACTGAGTGTGGTGCGATGTATGTGTTTGGCTACTGGATAGAGAGGGCTTTGTGCTATGTTTGCTTTTTGTATTATATTATTCACATGTTTGTGGAATCGCAGGTCTTTTGAGAATGTGATTCATAGGTGTTTATGTGCTTCAGTATCCGGGGAAATTATTTGTCCAGAGAAACGTAGTACTGGTGAACTTGATGACGTGACTGATGTCTTGTTGAAGCTGTTTTGGAGGTTGAATGAATTGCCCTTGTTTGCGATCGTCGATCGGCGTTCAAGGTCGCTGAAGAGAGCTTTGTCAGTGTCGAATTCTTCATCTCTTCCACCGCCCCACCCCACGGTCCTTTGCTCTGTCATATACATTCCAGCCATTAATAGAGGAGAGCGCGCTGGCCAATAAAGAGAAAGTCGGTTCATCTTTTTGCGATTTGTATAAAAAGCCATCATGCCAAATTTTGTCGAAATATTTTGAGATGTCAAGAAAGATTGCTGTCATGTCACGTCCTTCGTCTAGTTATTTGTAAAGTTTGTGAGTCAGATAGGTCAGTTAAAGCTGAGTGCTGTGTCCCGACCTGTACCCGCTTTGTCGGTCTGATAAGAGATGGTTGTCAGTGAGGTGAGGAGAGTATATAGAGGAAAAAAAATAAAAAAAGGTTTTGATAAACAGGACAAAAGACTGATAGGGCGGTATTGGCGGAAGTCTGATGTTGATTGATAGTGGTGCTCGATTAGGGCTGTCTGCATGACAAAGCCGTCTGCGCAAGCAATGATTTGGCCTGGGAGGATTTTATAGCGGCCATAACATTTTATTAGACCGTCGTTCATGGCAAGGCGAGTAAAGCAATCATGCCATAAACATTTCAAAGACCACACGCATACGAGCATGGGCTGCCAGAAGAACTTGCGCTCTTTGCCCGAGGAATCCCCGTACATTTCCGTTCCGGATTACTTTTTACGACAGGGATTCTGTATCAGGGAAAATCTGCGTGTATAAGTGGGGAATTCGGAAAGCCGTTGCCGACAGCGATGTACACAGATGGGCACACGAGGCGAATGCAGGTCAGATATCTACGCATTTGCCGTAATGCTGCCCAAAAGCTCCGAATAATGTCATATGAGCCTCTGATGTTGTCTGAACTGGGTAAATTAGCTTTGAAATGACGTCGTGTTCAGGGGCGGATCCAGGGGGCAAAGAACCTTTCTCCCATGGTCCTGCAACTATGATTTGTCCCAAAAAAAAGTCGGACAAATGGTCGGCCTTTGCAATTTTTTGCGTAAAAATTGTCCTTGCAGCAGTCAAAAACCAGCTATCCACAGTCATGAACGGAACAATTTCGCGCCGCTTTGCGGCATGACACAAGTTTCGCAACTGCTTGTATAAATTTGGAAAATGGGAAAATGAATTGCATTAAAGGACTAGCAGAGGCCCTCCTTGGCGGTATTTGCTGGCCCCAGAGCCAACACCCTTAATTAATTAACTTTCAAGCGGGCTACATGTTTAACTAGCTAGCCTGCCGAGTTCCGGAAAGGGCGACACGAACGCAAGGACGCGGACATCGGCACCCGGAAGCTGCTCCAGCGGTACCCAATTTGCTGGATCGAAGAGCTAGTAGTGGGAACCAGGTCAGAACCATCTTCCCAAGCCATCTCCCAAAAGGCTCATCCAGATCCAAAGGGACCATTATGTGCGGAAGAGTCGTTCTACCTCTTGCTGCTTTCATTCCTTTTGCACTATTACCAGTTGCTTGTTACAATCCGGTTTATATGTACGGTTATTATTTCGATTTTTGTTATATGTACTATTGAACGCTGACTGACACCGGTCATCGTAGTTTACTGTCCGAGGCTAATGGAAATGAAAAACTACTTTAGTTTCAATACTTTTCATCATACCGAGATGTGCAACAAGGAGAAAAGGTGCATGGGGCTTGTCTGAAGCCACGGTCTGGTTCCAAAATATAAAGTATGTTTTCCACGACCTAAAATTAGCATTTTCACGCCACTTTACGGCGTCACGTCGATGGCCATCGTCATAAGTCCAGAGGCGTCGCCGAGGATTTTTGAGTGGAGGGGTCGGCTGAAATGACGAAAAAATATAGGTACCCTCATTTTTATGCGTGACGAAAAAATCGACCCCATTTTTTATGCGAAGTTTTTCTAGCAATTTTTGAAGTG
Source organism: Semibalanus balanoides (assembly GCA_014673585.1). Lineage (NCBI taxonomy): Eukaryota > Metazoa > Arthropoda > Thecostraca > Balanomorpha > Balanidae > Semibalanus > Semibalanus balanoides. The sequence goes on along the minus strand of VOPJ01004244.1, from coordinate 90,359 downwards.
GATTTTAATGTTATAGAAGGTGTTTGTTTATTAAGCGAATTGTTTACGGGTTCGCCTCATAAACCCAGAAAATATGGACGAGATGTTTGATTTTTTGACGGACTTGAAGAGGACCATAAGAATGTTATTTTTTTTTATTTATTTAAATCAGCGTTACAACGAACCGAAGACGATGACGATGACTTTTGTTATTGAATAGCCAAACGATGTGACGCCAACGAAGCGTTATTAAATTTTAATTTAAGGTGTTGAAAACGAAATTGTGAATATTAGATAGCAGACGTGAGTGAAACCAACCTGAGTTATAGAAGGTGTTTGTTATTAAGCGAAATTGTTACGGGGTTGCCTGATAAACCCATAAATATTGGCGATGAGCCTTGCATTTTCTCTTGGTTGCACATCTCGCAATATGATTAAACATATTTAAATGAAGGAAATTTTACATTAGCCTCGGATAGATAAATCACGATGGCCGGTGGCAGTCAGCGGTAAACAGCTGGTAACAGTGCAAATAGTTTGAAAGAAGTAACCATTTATACCTTGAATTTGAAAAATTGATGTAATTCCATTTGCAAACAAACATGGATATATTTTATTCATACTTCGAAAATAAGACTGATCAATGTACCATGCATAACCTTTCAAGATTTGTAGGTAGCAAAACAATATCNACACTCTCGTGTCCATTGAACTTAAACTTTGCCTCTGTGACAGTCGAGCGTAACGAGGCTTTACCGGAGGGACGCACCTTGATAATAGGCGACAGAACTCGCTGTGATTGTGACTGTGACTGTGACTGTGACTGTGACTGTGACTGTAACTGTGGCTGTAGCGGTGACTGTGACTGTGATTATAACTGTGACTGTGACTGTGACTGTGACTGTGATTGTGACTGTGACTGTGACTGTGACTGTGACTGTGACTGCGACTGCGACTCTAGCTGCGACTGTGATTACGATTGTGACTGTTTTGTGTCTGTGACTGCGACTGTGACGTGGCTGCGGCTGACTGTTTTATCTGTCTTTGTTCCAGGTAAGCGTCTCTGTCAGACCTAAGCGAATGTCACAGGCAGTGAGGCTTCGTTCGTGAGGGCACAAGACAGAGGGCAGATTCGGCATAATTCTGCCAGACTGAGGGTAGGTTCGGCATAATGCGGCCAGACAGAGCGTAAAATCGGCACAATACCACCTTCATCTCCGGGCGGAATAAGACGAATGCCAATCCTAGTAACTCAGAAGACCATATGGATATAATCACATAACTATTCGTCTCGTGCCTCGTGTGTTTGTCTCCGACAAACACATATCACCGACAAATGCGACAAACACAAAAACACGCCGTTGTATGCAGATGCTGCCGTGCTATTTGTACCTGCTGCTAGTGCGGCCCATCTCCTGCGCTGTGATAAAGAAGCTCGCCTGTGTGCTGCGACGACCGCACTGTTGTGCTGTGACCGCACTGTTGTGCTGTTGCTGTGACTGTGCTGTTGTGCTGTCCCGCACCGCGTCCCCGGTCACAATCGCGCAATCAGCTGGCGATACATCAGAGAACGAACGACCCCTCAAACGGAGCATTGTGACGCACACAAACACTCTCACACACACACGCGCGCGCGCGTGCACACGACAAAACGAAAACCGGCGGGACGGAACGAGGGCCGTCAGGGGAGCAGCAGAGATGCATCCCTGGCCATGCTGCGTTTTCACTGATGCTGGCAGTGGGCGCCATGCGTCTTAAATGTTGGTACTCTTGTTGTCTAGTGCTGGACGCTAAGATGTGGTAAAAAGAACGGAACTGATCAATTATCAGAAAATATAATGCAAAATAGTGTGATAGTCTGCTGCATTCTTAGCGTTTTTATATTATCAGTGATAGTATAAAAACGATTAGAATGAAGCAGACTGGCGCACTTTTGCATTATAATTTTGCACTATATTTTGCAGTTAATTTGTGTCGCGTTACTATGCGCAAAACTGTGTCGATTTAATCATGCGGAATTTTACACTTACCATCCTATCATGTAAACATTCCAATACAAAAAAGTTAACACGAACCCAGCCAGATTCCCGACCTCTGCACATCTACTACAACCCGTTGCTGCCGGCTTTGGTTCACTGCTCCTTATTGTTGCTTCACCCTGGGTCGGTGAGCAGGGACGTAGCCAAGGAGGGGGGGCACGGGGCCATGCCCCCCCCCCCCTGCGACAATAAATTCACACTAGATAGAATGAATGTCTCTGAAACCGACCCTACCTCCCCCCCCCCCCCGGTCAGCAACATATGGCTGAGGAGGCAAAGTGTGATTTCACACTAGAATAGAATGAGGATTTTAGGAGAAAATGTGATTTTTCTCGGGACGTGCCCCCCCCCCTGAGCAAAATCTGGCTACGTGCCTGCGTTGAAGGTTGATTAGAAACTGGTCTAGCTCACTGTGACATTTCTCTCTTACCTCACAAAGCCTAGCCATTCCCTATCTCCTTGTCCGAATTCCTCACAAAGCCTCGATTCCATCCACCTCATCCAATACCTTCCTTATCACCTCCTCCCTTCTCATCTCCTGCGTTCCTCTTTACCTCTCACTGAACCCTGCAGACTTTGCTGAGCTGCGTTTAGCGCAGCATACTCGGAACGTCCCGCAGTCAGCAGAAGCAGTGCGGACTTCCTCAATGACCCATCAGTTACCTCAATCACGGGTATTAGTGGCTATTGAATCAGCAGACTACCCTGTCGGTGCTCACTCTACCTGAGGGCATAGCATAGCACTAGGGTGGACACAGTGTAGCAACTACAGCATAGCACTAGGGTGGACACAGTGTAGCAACTACGCATGCACTAGGGTAGATACAGTGTAGCAACTACAGCATAGCACTAGTGGACACAGTTGTAGCAATACACCATAGCACTGGGTAGGTTACAGTTGCAAGCTACAGCATAGCACGAGGGTAGGTACAGTGTAGCAACTAGCATAGCATAGGGTGGACACAGTGTGGCAACTACGCATGCACATAGGGTGGTACAGTGTAGCAACTGCAGCAAGCACTTAGGTGGAAACAGATGTAGCAACTACAAGCCAAGCACTAGGGTGGACCAGTGGTAGCAACTACAGCTAGCACTAGGGTGGACACCAGTTGTAGCAACTACAGCATAGCACTAGGTGGACACAGGTGCAACGCAACATCATAGCACTAGGAGTGGACACAGTGTAGCAACTACAGCCATAGCACTAGGGGACACAGTGTAGCAACTACAGCATAGCACAGTGGACACAGTGTAGCAACTACAGCAGAGCACTAGGGTGGCACAGTGTAGCAACTGCAGCATAGCACTGAGGGGGACACAGGTGTAGCAACTGCCAGCATAGCACTAGAGTGGACACACGTGTAGCAACTGCAGCATGCACATAGTAGCGTACCGTGGAGCAACCTACAGCATGCACTCAGGTGGACACAGTGTAGTCAACTGCAGCATAGCATAGGGTGGACACAGTGTATAACTACAGCATAGCACTAGCTAGGTCAGTGTAGCCACTACAGCATAGCACTAGGCGTGGACACCAGGTAGCCAACTACAGCATGCACTAGGGTGGACACATGTTAGCAACTACAGGCATGCCACTAGGGTGGACACAGTGTAGCAACTACAGCATAGCACTAGGGTGGACACAGTGTAGCAACTGCAGCATAGCACTAGGGTGGACACAGTGTAGCAACTACAGCATAGCACTAGGGTGGACACAGTGTAGGGCAAACTACAGCCTAGCCTAGGGTGACACCAGTGTAGCAAACTAACCAGCATACACTAGGTGGACACAGTGTAGCAGTACAGATAGCACTGGGTGACACGTGTAGCAACTACAGCATAGCATAGGGTTAGGTACAGTTGAGCAAACTACAGCATAGCACTAGGGTGGACACAGTGTAGCACTACACAGAGCACTCGGGTAGTACAGTTGTAGCAACTACAGCATAGCACTAGGTAGGTACAGTGTAGCAACTACAGCATAGCATAGGTGAGACACGTGTAGCAACTACAGCATAGCACTGGAGTGGTACAGGTAGCAACTGCAGCATAGGCACTTAGGGTGGACACAGATGTAGCAAATACAGCATACACTAGCAAGTGTAGCAACACAGCATAGCACTAGGTGGACACAGTGTTGCCAACTACAGGCATCACTAGGGTGGACACAGTGTAGCAACGCACTCATAGGCACTAGGGTGGACACAGGTAGCAACTACAGCATAGCACTAGGGTGGACACAGTGTAGCAACTACGCATAGCACTAGGTGACACAGTGTAGCAACTACAGCATAGCCTAGTGGACACAGTGTAGCAACCTGCAGCATAGCACTTAGGGTGGACACAGTGTAGCAACTGCGCATAGCACTGGGTGGACCAGTGTAGCAACTGCCGCATAGCACTAGGGTAGATACAGTGTAGCAACTACAGACAGCACTAGGGTGACACCAGTTAGCACTGCGTACACTAGGGTGACACAGTGTAGCAACTACAGCATAGCACTAGGTAGGTACAGTGTAGCAACTACAGATAGCACAGGGTGGACACAGGGTAGCAACTACAGCATAGCACTAGGGTGGACACAGTGTAGCAACTACAGCATAGCACTAGGGTAGTACAGTGTAGCAACTACAGCATAGCACATGGGTGGCCACAGATGTAGCAACTACAGCCATAGGCATAGGGACACAGTGTAAGAACTCAGCATAGCACTAAGGTAGGTACAGCTGTAGCAACTACAGGCATAGCAACTAGGGAACAGTGTAGCAACTACAGCATAGTACTAGGTGGACACAGATGTAGCAACCATACAGCATAGCACTAGGTGGACACAGTGTAGCACTGCGCATGCACTAGGGTAGTACAGTGTAGCAACGACAGCATAGCACTAGGTGGACACTGTAGCAACACAGCATAGCACGTAGGTGGAATCAGTGTAAGAACTGACATAGCACTAAGGGTGGACACAGTGTAGCAACTACAATCATAGCACTAGGAGTGGACACAGTGTGCAACTAAGCATAGCACTAGGGTGACACAGTGGGTAGCAACGCACGCATAGCACTAGGGGGGACACAGTGTAGCAACACAGCATAAGCACTAGGTGGACACCAGTGTAGCACTACAGATGCACTAGGGTGGGACACAGTGTAGCAATAACAGCATACACTAGGGTGGGACACAGTGTAGCAACTACAGCATAGCACTAGGTGGACACAGTGGAGCAACACAGCATAGCACTAGGGTAGGTACTGTAGCAACTACACATAGCACTAGGGTGGACACAGTTTGTGCAACTAGCATAGCACTTAGGTGGACACAGTGAGCAACTACAGCATAGCACAGGTGGACACAGTGTAGCAACGCACAGCATAGCACTAGGGTGGACACAGCTGTAGCAACTTACGCAAGCACTAGGCGTGGACACAGTGTAGCAATTACAGCATAGCACTAGGTGGACACAGTGTAGCAACGCACTCATAGCACTAGGGTGGACACAGTTTAGCAAACTTACAGCATACAGCACTAGGGTGGACACAGTGTAAGCAACTACGCATAGCACTAGGTGGCAGTGTAGCAACTACGGCGCATAGCCACTAGGGTGGACACAGTGTAGCAACATACAGCATAGCACTAGGTGGGACACAGTGTAGCAACTACAGCATTAGCACTAGGGTGAACAGTGTAGCAACTGCAGCATGCACTAGGGTGGACACAGTGTAGCAACTCAGCATACGGCACTAGGGTGGGACACGTGTAGGCAACTGCCGCATAGCACTAGGGTGACACAGTGTAGGAACACAGCATAGCACTAGGGTGGACACAGTGAGCAACTACAGCATGCACTAGGGGACACAGTTAGCAACGACAGCATAGCACTAGGGTGGACACAGTGCTAGCACACTACAGCATAGCCTAGTGGGAACAGTGTAGCAACTTACAGCAAGCACTAGGGTGGGACAACAGTTAGCAACTTTACAGCATAACACTAGTGCGACACAGCTGTAGCAACGCATAGCACTAGGTGGACACGTGTAGCAACTACAGCATAGCATAGTAGTAGTACCAGTTAGGCAACACAGCATAGCCACTAGGGTGGACACAGTGTAGCAAACTACAGCATAGCACTAGGTGGACACAGTGTAGCACTACACATAGCACTAGGTGGACACAGTGTAGCAGACGCACAGCATAGCACTCAGAGTGTTGACACAGTGTAGCAACTCAGCATGCACTAGCTGGACACGTGTAGCAACTACAGCATTAGCACTAGGGTGGGACACAGATGTAGTCAACTACAGCATAGCACTAGGGTGGACACAGTGTCAGCAACGCAACATCATAGCACAGTGGACGACAGGTAGCAATTACAGCATAGCATAGGGTGGACACAGTTGTTAGCAACTACAGCATAGCACTAGGGTGGACACAGTGTAGCAACTAAAGCATAAGCACTAGGGTGACACGTGTAGCAACTCAGCCAAGCACTAGTGTGGACACAGTTGTAGGCAACTACAGCATGCCTAGGTAGGTACAGTGTACCAACTACGCATAGCACTAGGTGGACACAGTGTAGCAACTACAGCATAGCACAGTTGGACACAGTTAGCAACTACAGCATAGCACTAGGATGGACACGTGTAGCAAACTACAGCATAGCATAGGTGGACACAGTTGTAGCAACTACAGCCATAGCACTAGGGGACACAGTGTAGCAACGCCCCAGCATAGCACTAGGGTGGACCACAGTGTACAACCACAGCATGCACTAGGTGGACACAGCTGTAGGCAACTGCAGCATAGCACTAGGGTGACACAGGAGCAACTCACATAGCACTTAGGTGGACACAGTGTAGCAACTACAGCATAAGCATAGGGTGACACAGTGTAGCAACTGCAGCAAGCACTAGGGTGGACACAAGTGTGCAACTACAGGCATAGCACTAGGGTGGACACAGTGTAGAACTACAGCATAGCATAGGTGGACACAGTGTAGCAACGCACATCTACACTAGGGTGGACACAGCTGGCACTACAGATAGGCACTTAGGGGGGCACAGTGTAGCAACGCAGACATAGCACTACGGGTTGACCGTGTATTTTTTTTTTTTTTATAGAACGACAGCTAGCACTAGGGTAGGTACAGTGTAGCAACTACAGCATAGCACTAGGGTAGGTACAGTGTAGCAACGCACATCATAGCACTAGGGTAGGTGCAGGGACCACAGGGCGGCAACGCACAGCATAGCTCTAGGTTAAGCACAGGATAGCATAGCAACAACTGTTGGATGCTGGATATCGACTCAGGATCAGTGGTGGATCCAGGATTTTGATTTAGGAGGCTGTAGGCCCGGGGCGCATTTTTGGGTACCCGAGGGGAGCGCCGTGATTTTCTTTTTTATATTTTTAGGGGTTAAAAAAACGAAATCTTCGCAAATCCCAGATAGCTATTTCAAGAGTGTCTTTTCATTGGCTTGGATTGTTTTGTAATTCACATCAAAACTCGATGTTCTACGATTTTTAAAATAGCTATCGTGATGCTTCTTGGGCATTGGGGTGCTCTCCCCGGAATTGGGGGGCGACTTCCATGGGTTTATGGGCGTCCTGCATGGGTTAAGGGTCGCCCTCCATGAGTTTGGGGCACCCTTAATGGTTTTGGGTCGCCCTTCATTGGTTTAGGTCGCCTTCCATGTGTTTGGAGGCGCCTGCATGGCGCCCAGATTGCGCCTTTAGCGCAAAGTTAGTGCCCTCCCTGCGCCTTCGTCGCAGGGGCGCCAATTTTGCATTGAGGGGGGACTGCCAGCCCTGTTGCTGCCCCCTGGATCCGCCCCTGCTTAGGATAACAACCCAGGAACTATCGACTCGGGATAGGCAAGAACAGTCGGCTGCGTGATCCGGCCGACTGTTGACTGATTACATGGCCGACTGATTCACATGAAACATAATACCATTGACTTGTCAGAAGAAATGAGTTTAATCCTGGTCACAATGCAATGGCTCGTCACATACAGTTATGTGTTATGCAACATAATGCACGTGTTTCATGGCTGTAATCCGACGGGTGCTAACAACACTAAGTCTAGCTTCGCATTGTTACAAAGGGATCTTCTAAGTTTTTAGCTCTGATTTTGCGATGTCACGGAATAGGATTAGTATAGCCGCCCAGGATCAGCAGCCCCTGCAGCAGAGTCCAGAAGTGCCCCCTGCCAGCCGAGAGCAATGTATGACGTCACAAGGGTGTAGGCTCGATGCTATAGTGCTCTGGAACTCCATGGCTTACCAAATGCCGTAGTCTTGGTTCTAGTCATTGGTATTGTAAATTCATGGTAACGGAATAATGTTTGATACCAGGATCTCAGTCTTCAGATGCAGGACGTTATAGAACGGCATGTCATGACAGCGAATGCTCGGCATTGCGAATGCAAGTCGCAGTAGCATTGAGCATCTCGGCACTTGAGTCAGTGCCGCATCCACAGCTGCAGCTATGGTGGTTAATCACTGGTTATGAACCCCAAAAAGACTGAAATCCACCAAAGAATAACTTTGTTCTGATTGTAAGTAATCGTTAAGGAACTATTATTAATTAAAATGTATTATAAACAGTTATGAATGTACTCTAAGTGAAATCGGACGAGTGCTCGGAATTGTATCAGGCTCTGAGATTTCCTCCGTTCTCAAAACCAACTTCTTGGCTGTTGTGAATTCGCCAGTGTTGGCTTTCCAGTCTGAATACATGTGATCCCTCCATGTGGTCTGCCGCCCGCGAACTGGAGGCCACGGCCCACCCACGCGCTGGCCGCACCGCAGACCAGCTCCCATCCGACCCGTACGGTATGCTCGTGGTTAATGACTCCATTAGCATTGTATTATGATTTACGGTCGACGCTACACGCTGAAACAAATGAGCCATCGACATGCTTGTGACCTGTCAAAACTGGGCTGATGCCAAGCGTATCAGGGGAGCGGGGCTGTGGTATGGGTTCGGTGTCGATATGTGAAGTGATGTAGTGGGTGATATGGGGTGTCAAAGTGATAGGAGCTCGAAATATGCTCATGGGTTTGGGAGAGAGGATGGTTTATGGCCGGTAGAGCCGCTGAAATAGGTGGAGGTTTTGATGGAGGAGGCGAAAAGTGGACGGGAATCGGAATCACATGAAATCGTCCGGAGTGATAGTGGAGCAATATTGCACTAAGTCTAGCTGATGTGAAACCATAGCTCTATCAAGACGCAAACGATACCTCGCCTGTCGAAGTCCTCCCATTCACCTTGTCTTTGCCCCTGGCTGTAATAACAAATAAATACAAATAAATCAAAATAATTTCGACAATTTACTTTTCCTGGTCCTGTGGCTCAGTCTGGCGTTAGAGAACTTGGCTGAATCTAGATTCCAGTCTGCCACTGCGAGGTGGGCGTTTTTTATCTTCCCTGCTGATCATGGGTGGAGTTTCCTACTCAAATGGTGGGGCAACTGCCCCACCATCTTTGAGTTTAACCCCACCAACTTTTGTCTGATTTGAAGGTTTCTTGAAGTTAAAATATACATTTTCACCTTAAACCATGCACAAATGACATATGTAATGCTTAATTAAAGATTTATTGGCGTAGAATCGCAAATTTCCACCTTAACTACACAAAACATTAAGTCAATATGTAATTTTGCCCCACCAACTTTTTCTGAAAAGCTCCGCCTTTGCTGCTGATGTGCAGTGCAGGGTGGATACACTGGCGTCCGTTCCAACGATCCGACCAGGTCCTTCTGGCCAGTCCAGCCATCCCTGATGGCCGAACCCTCGTCTGTCTTCCACCAAATTCAGCGATCTTTGGTTCTCTTGCCAGGTAGTTCAGCCTCTATACACTGCCTTAGTTCAATACCTGGTCCTCCTGTCTAGTACTTCAGCCATCCCAGGGGCTGGTCCTCTCTCCAGTCCTCAGCCCGCCCAGTCCAGCGTTCCCCAGTCATGTAAGCGGGTAAGCCCCCTGCTGGGCGAACCAACTCTCTGGTCCGACCGCCACCCGGCCCGCCCCGCCGCCAGCGCGTGACCCCATTACCTGCCGAGAGACGTCTCATTTACCAGCCGGCCGCGGCAGGCCGGGGTGGGTCATTTACCAGGTTACCACTGGCACCGCCCGCGGCCGCCGCGCCTGGCCGGGCCGGGCCGGCCGGGCTGGCAGGGTGGATTGAGTGGGGATTGGTGGGTAGTGGGCGGGTAGTGGGTTGGTAGTGGGCGGGTAGTGGGTGGGTAGTGGTAGTGGCCACGTGGGTGCTGGATAGTGGGGGTACTGGTGGGTGTCCTTAGGGCAGACAGCATGGTCAGAACATGTCAGTGGTCCTGAAAATTAAGTTTGAACCGTAGGGTACAACATGTCACTGGGGCTAATATCCTGGACTAGGCAGTGCTCTTCAAACTGAAGCGTATGACCTGCTAGAAATTCTCAAATAAGAACGTGTCGCCCGGCTGAGGTCTTCAAACTGGCCACTTGGGCCAGTGCACGGCAGGTCTGGATGCTTTGTTTCATGATATGGGCTTGGAGAGTAAAAATTGTTTAAGTATAGAGTACAGTTTTATTGTTAAGAAAATTATTGTTTTGATTTTTGTTAACAATGTATTTTGTCTGGAAATAATAATTTCGTACTTTTAACATATATTTAGCTCTTGTGAGATTTTTTTTAACTACAATATTTGTAAGATAAGGTAAAAAAGAGTAAACTCCCAAGAACAAAATCTGGAGAGCAATTTTTCGGGCCGTCAAAGTCAAGAAAATGGCCGAAATTCCAAGGCTGGGAAGTGCAGGCACAAACAGACATTCATAGGGCTGCCAGCCGGGATCCGACAGAGGTCATCAAACTGAAACAAGTGACCAGGTCACAGTTCAGCACACTGATTGAGTGACCCACCATTGGCCTTCACCATGAATACAGTGCCATAAAGCCTAAACCCTCGATGTGTTATACCGCAACAATGATGCATGACGTTCTACTGTATTTACTTGACCATAGTTGTCCTACTCACAACGGGCAACTCGACAATTAAATTCATTTTCACTGGCATTTACGCCGTACGCACCATACGTATCGTTCCTGCCTAAATCAGCACCACACATACTCTTGGTAAAATCACCGGTATATCGGTAAATACCGATAAATTCCGATCCCTGGCTCCCGGCCTGCTCACATCCCCAAATTAGCCCAAAATCCGCCCAAAATCCGCCCGGCTCGCTGTCAGCACAGAGGTTATTGTGTACAGAGACAGACGGCGAGGCGCCTGGGGTGTTAGTTATGTGTGCGGTGGTGGGGTGGAGAAGAGGGGGTCCGTCAGGAAGACAGGACGGCGCTGGAATTAACCCGGCGACGACGGACGTCTTACGTCTGCCTGGTGATGATGTGGTGATGCAGGGACGTAGCCAGGGGGGCACGGGGGCCATGCCCTCCCCCTGAGCGAAATAAATTCACACTAGATAGAATGAGATTCTCTGATCAACCCGACCTATCCCCCCCCCCCCCCCCCCCCGTCAGCAACATATGGCTTAGGAGAAAAATGTGATTTCACACTAGATAGAATGAGATTTTAGGAGCAAAATGTGATTTTTCCCGACGTGCCCCCCCCCCTGAGCAAAATCCTGGCTACGTGCCTGTGGTGATGCTTGATGACGTCTCGGTCTGATGATGGTCTGATGACGCGTGATGACGTCTGATGACGGTCTGATGACGTGTGATCCCGAGATGGTGACGTTTGGTGACGTGTGATGGCAGGCGCTGACTGACTGCGCTGTCTGTCAGATCTTTCACAGTTCACTGACATCGACCAGTAACGACAGAGTCCGACTGACTTATGGGACCGGGGCACAACTGATCGCACAGCCGGTCGGGCTGGTTGCCAGGGAGGGTTCAGGCAGGCTTGCTGCGCTCAATGTCGCTTGAAGCGCCCTTCCCCCCCCCCCCCCCCCCGAGAACAAAATATCAGGGCTGGTGACTCCGAGGAGGGAAGATTCACACAGACTGTGTGTTTTGCGATACCTCTGCTGATACATCTCGGCACGACGGGTCGCTCGTTCTCGCTCAAGGGGCTTTGGCCACTTTTTCGCCCGCTTACGACCTTGTGCGACGCCGGAACTGAAGTATTTCCGGTGGCGGAAATGCCAGATGAGCGCCAAGTGACCGCGGTAATCGCTCAAAAACCGTTATCATTGCCATGATCGGAAATACTCGAGCCGGCTGAGGATCTGTTGTGACAATGTACAGCGTAAGACAAACTGCGCAGATGCAGCTGTTGTCATTTATGACAATCTGCTGTCACATGACAGCAGCTGTCACATATGACAGCAGTTGACGACATGATTTGACGATGTTCTTTAGAACCTCGCCTGACATTGCCCTGCAGGGTAGAAGAGTGGTTTCAAAGTCAAACAATATTATTAGATAACTGTATTGAATACAATACTTTCCCTCCTAGAGTTGGCGGCAGATTGACTTACAGATTGTATTTGGTAAACATGAGACGATTGCACAGATATCTAAACCGAGCATAGTCGGTACAGTGCTGGATTTGACAGGAGCATTCGAGAACCTCTTTTCGAAACGGTGATGGTAATACTCCTGCTGAATATTACGCCCCATAACATATTAATATGGCAGCATCCGTTGTTCCCTTATTATTATAATCCCTTTATTTTCGTTCCATGATTATTGCTCTCTTATTTATTTCAATTTTGTTCCCTTTTCTCTTAATTTCTTTAAGTTCGCCGACTCTTAACAAGCCTTTCGATCGCGTTCGCCTGTTATCCTCTGTCCTGCTTTGTAGTTTTGCCTCCATCACTGAAGCCTTCTCTGCCACGCCTTGTGACTAAGGAGCCTGATCGTGCGGGGGATGATCTTCCTGGATCGTTTTTGTGACCTGATTTTGTCCCACCGTGACCTACATCACCCCTGAGAAAAACAGTCGCCGTGTTTTGACAGGTCAAACAGTCCGGCATAAGAATCTCACCATACAAAGAGATGGTCTCGCTTAGAGGCATTCACGTCTTCGTTTTCTGAGTGATAAATGATGGTCCCTTTATGTGATTGTTATTGCTAGCAAATGTTCAATACATTTGTATTATGTATTATTAAATAATGTTGCACATGTTCCGTCTAGCTCGTATTTATCACACTACCACACTACCTGAAGACACTACACAATACACGTACCACAATACACTACCACAATTTACTACCACAATATGACTACCACAAGTATACTACACATGACCACTACCACAATTACTAACCACAAGGACACTACCACAAGACACTACCACAAGACACAACCACAAGACACTACCACAAGACACTACCACAAGACACTACCACAAGACACTACCACAAGACACTACCACAGGACACTACCACAAGGCACTACCACAATACACTACCACAAGACACTACCACAAGGCACTACCACAAGACACTACCACAAGTCACTATCACAGGACTAGCTACTGTAAGACACTATCACAAAGTGGGCGGCATGTGACCTTCGCTGTCGGTCCGCCCTAAAACTCCAATCATCATCATCATCACACTACCACAAGACAAAACCACAAGAAAATACCATTCTTCCCTACGCCAAGGGCGCCACCACCTAATAGGCGTTACGTTAAAATCCGAAAATATTTAGGGGACATGTCCCCCGTCCCCCTGTGGCGGAACCCCTGCCCCACGCCCACTTAACAAATCAGATTTTAAAAATACATCATGCTACAGACAGCTTAAATCAAACGGTACTTCAGGCACTCTGAAAACTCCTTAAAATAATACGTAAACCATCCGGAAACGTTAACAAAATAACAGAACACCACTTGGAAGCAACTGGTATAGAGGTCACCATGAGGTGAACAGCACGAATTACGTTACCATCAGGCGCAGTTGCCGCTAAATGGCTAGATAACCTAGCACCGTTGCCAGGCCTCCGCCCCTGAGCTGTCTCCCGATGGCGCCATCTCCCTGACACCCTGGCCCTCCCTATCGCCGGGGATACGCCCTTTCCAGATTGGGTCGCGATTACGGTCAATATCTTCGGTTGGACGGTTGGACGCTCGCGCCGTCCTGTAGGACGTGGCCACCGAAGGTGACGCTGGAGCGTAGGACGTGGCCACGGAAGGTAACGCTGGTGCCTAGGATGTGGCCACAGAGTGCGGCCACAGAGAGCCGAGGTTGTGGCCACAGAGAGCCGAGGACGTGGCCACATAGAGCCGAGGCTGTGGCCACAGAGAGCCGAGGATGTGGCCACAGAAGGTGGCCGCTGGGATCGGTGACAGGCGCTGCTTTGATGTGGCGTGGGCTGATGTTTAATGATGGTGGTGATGTGTCACACTGACGATGTCGAACGCGAGTTAATTTGTCAGAGTGAGAGATGGTTTTCTTGATAGGCAAAAAGGTCGAAATTAAACCACCGCTTAGACGTGCTTTAAATTAAAACGGTGCTGTCGAGTTTGGAAAATGACGTTTTTTCCCTCAGATTATTTTTTTTTGCATTCAGCAATAATGATAATTTGCGGCAGGTTTCGAAATGTTTATGTCAAGCTCCCTATTTTTTATGCTGAAGAACTACGCTAAAACTACGCTAAAACACATGCAGCTTAATTACAATATAATTTCATGTAACAACAGGAGCGACAAAATTCATTGAAATGAGCTCAATGAACTCACTGACTTTGAGCTTGGTAATTAATTTTGTCTTACCTACGCGGGAGTTATCAATAACTGAAAACCTAGTCCCTTGTAAGCCGCCAGCCGTTGCACCCCTGCAAGTGCCTTGGAAAGCGAAACTGATTTATATGAGAATTGGAGGTGACAAAGCCGGTCAGACATGCCATAATGTCATCCTTGTATTACACATGCGTAGTGTTAGTGTTTGGTAGCCGTTCTTAGAAGCCTTGGTCATACGAAGTCAAATGATATATAAACATTGGCGCAACAGGGATGAATGATATAAAGCTATATACCACAACCCCATCTGAGTGATAACCGAAGGTCTTTTAAAAAATCTTAAACTAAATATTCTTTAAACCAACATATTCTTAAGATTTTGTAAAATTGAAATAAATGATATTGTAGAACATTTGTCAATTGAATCGGGCAAAGTGGATATAGTAAGAAAGGTGGGTTTAATTACTTCTCTCGAGACCTGCTGGGCGATTTGTGGGACAGACTCCCGCCCCTCACCAACGCCGGGTCTGTTGGCCACGTAACTCACTTTGGCAACGAGTCGGTTTTTCATTGGCAGAACTTAGATATGGTCGAGTGCGGAAGCAGGATCGTTCATTGAGGGATACTGCTATTGATCTTTAATTAAAAAAATATCGTAATTGGAGCTGGACTTACATGTTTTGGAGAAAGTCTAAACATTAGCCCAAATTTACATTGAAAGATGATAAAATATAAAAATGATACTTTTAAATATTTACCAGATGTTCAGATTGTGATTTGTGAAGGTTTGACGCTTGTATAATTGTCTAAAAATGTTACTTAGTTAAAACATTACTTAACACTAACTTCCTCGACATTATCTCCTCAAAGAAAAGCATTGGCTTTATTTTTCATCTGCATTCTCTTATGCAACGGCCAACGTATATGGTTCAAATTGATCGGAGTCTGAATTTTACCATGACATCAAATTGGTCTGTTTGATATTTTTGTGGGAAATTTACAAAGCAAGGACATATACTTCTTGTGGAGTTCATAATCGGTATATTCCCTCCATTGTTGGGAGCGTGACCTATCTGGCGCTTTTGTTTCAATCTGTTCAACGTTAAATAATGACAATAAATTATATCGCTTTTACGAAATGCCAAGTTTGTGGGCGACCAAAGCAAGAGCAATTTTCCTACCTTGGAATTTAAATGATAATATATCGGTTGTGCTCCAGTCAAGTGGACAAACGTCATACAAAATCAACATGTGTGCGCTGCGTTATTCAAATACTGCAAACGAACTGCATGCATTAGTAAAAGAGACGTTCAGAAATATATTGGCAACCAAGGTAAAGAGCTGTGTTCGAACAATGCTAATGAATCGTCATATGACAATGCTAATGAATCGTCTGCTAAACAATGCTAATGAATCGTCTAATGAATCGTCAATATTATCTAATTATTAATTCGTTTTTTTTTTCTCCTTAATATGAGCATCAGGCTAATTTAAAATCACACTTCACATCTAGGAATAATTGTTGCAATTTCAATCTAGTAACAATCAATTGAAGTATTAGCCAGTTTGTTCAATTCACGATGGATTATTTTTGCGCGAAAATGTTTTAAAACATTTTAAAATGGTTTTAAAATGTTTTCGTAGCTTTCAGCGTATGGACTAAATTGGCGTAAAAAGTTTTAACACCTCGCCTACGGGACCGTAGGCGAGGGTTAAAACTCATTGTATCCAAAATGAGTCCAGTGTGCTTAAAACGGCTACTAAAACATTTGAAAACATTTTAAAATGTTTTAAAACATTTCGAGCAAAATAACCCATCGTGAAAACTGCTATTGTATTCCCTGTAAGTGCTGGTACATTGTACTTACATTCTTTGTAAATACTTTTGCATTTTGCATGCTGTTGTTTCCATCTTGATTTACGCGTGCTGTACCCTGTACTTGAGAACGTTTTAGGTTGTTTGTTTGCGATGTCGCCGATCGTTTGGGCAATGATAAATCGCCATGTTTACCCCTGTCTGTTTCCTCAGCTCTGTATCAGTTCCAGTCATCAAAGACATTCAAGCGATTACCGCAGTCTGCCTCTGTGTCAGCCACAGACTTGGGAATCATTTACACACATTTTATGAAATTATCACATTTTAGCCCGTCGGCTCATTTTTGGATGGTCATTTAACAAACTGTAGATATAATAATTTGCATCTAATTGACCAAAAAATCGCACCAAGGTGTCGGCAACAGTCCATGCCGACACCTTGTTGCGGTTTTAGTGCAATCGAATGCAAATTATAATATCTACAGTTATGTTAATAATAGCCTATCAATAAAAATAGCCGACGGGTTAAAAATGGAGAATTTATTCTTCTAGACAGACAGAAAACGTGCGCCATACCGCGCCGCATATAGTCATACTTCACCGCCTCTCCCATTGTGGGTGTGTTTCAGTGATGCCTGCATGTCTGGCGTCTGCTAGCCTAGTGATGAGCGCGTTGTGTCTGCTACCGCTTAGCCTGTAAGCATTGGGACCAGAACCCACAGCTGAACATCAAAGCTGCCGCAGAGGTTGGCTGGTACTGCTGGTAGATCAATGTATTGTCTCCAGTCAAGCTGCCTAAGATGTGCCATCCCTGGGGATTTAGCCCAGTAGTCGGAGCGCTGTGGGTCGCAGGGCATTGCTCTGTCGTTCTGTACGTCACTGGGAACTTCCTGAACGTACACTTAGCGCGTGGATTTGATGAGCGGAATGAGGCGAATGAACTGAATGAGACTAATGAAGGGAATGGGACTGATGAACGGAATGGGACTGATGAAGGGAATGGGACTGATGAATGATGAATGGGCAAATACACGCCACATCCCACTGCGTGAAAAATGGGACTTCTAACCTCCAGCACCACTGCGTACAGTGTTCACAAATAATGTCTCGCAGCTGCGTGACATTTCTGAACATTCATAACATCCACGACCACCCGATGACGTCACTAATGACACCCACCAGCGCCACACCTCACAACCTGTCGTCCCCCCCCCCCTCCTCCCCCGAACGACCTGACACCGTTCCGCGTAACAGGTGCGTAAAGTCTCTCCACACGCCGCTCTGTTTGTCTCTCTCTGTGAAGAATGCAAGTCTGTTCGCATGTGTCAGTCTGATTCGCCGGTGATCACTCACTGCTGACGGTGTGGGGAAATCGCTACGGTGGTGCTGGAGATTAGATATGCCCGTGCTACACGAACAAAAACTGAACAGCGGAGGCTGTTGTTTGGAGAGGTCGTCCGAAATGGGTGACCTTTGAGCGAGGCCATTGTCGGTGTTTCCGAGGGAGAAAACGATCCTTTGTCGAAATTTCGGGAATTTTGATGATGCTTGAGTTAGTGTCAATGACTTATTGGCGTAACTTAGTGTGCGCTTATCGTTGTGGAACGGGATGGTAGGCGAAGTCTCGATTAGCGCAGTGGCTAAAAATATGTTTCCTAGCTGTCGTCATTGTAGGACACAGTGCATGACATGCCATTTCCATTATACGAGCACACAAACAAAACACTTGGAAATAATTGTATCGCTGAGCTCTTCAACCATCACACTGACGAACATAAACCGACCTTCATGTTTTGTATAGGTATCCGAGTTTCTGATGTCAAATACAGTGTAGTATGTGCGCGTTTGTTCCGTTTGGCCGTCTGACTGCGACGCTTGCGTGCTTTCTCAGTGTGACGCAATCGAGGCGACTAGATGTCACCCAGTTCAAGAGTTACACAAACTTTTCGCTCGCATCCTTTACGACATTACCCATAGTGAAGCCCACGGTGTCATGCTAACTTATGAGCCATGGCCAGGAATGCATGATCCTTTTCAGTTAGGTGGGGGGGGGGGGGGCAGCTTCAGCACTCCACTTGAATGTGGGTCAAATCCGGGGAGAAATATGTATTTTGAGGATTTTGATGGGTAAGTCTTTTTCCCAACTCCCTCCCCTAACTGCTCTGGAGAAGCTACATCCTTGGCCATGCTCCCGCAGCTTTGCAGTACAGCAGTGCAGATCTCGCGAAACCACACAGTTTGGTTAGCGCGTTGTGCCGCACTGATACGCTCGGTCGGCGTGGTTTGATGACGTCTGACGTATGACGTCTGACGTCTGACGTCTGACGACGGTGACGGTGACGTCTGACGTTGACTGATGGGTACCGTGATGACAACTGACGGTGGTCATGTCCCGCCTGATGTCTGGCAGCAGGTCATGTCCCGCCTGATGTCTGGCAGCAGGTCATGTCCCGCCTGATGTCTGGCAGCAGGTCATGCCCCGCCTGATAGTCTGGCAGCAGGTCTGGCCCGCCTTGTGTCTGGCGCAAGGTCATGTCCGCCTGATTTCTGGCAGCAGGTCTGCCCCGCCTGATGTCCGGCAAGCAGGTCAACCCCGCCTGATTTGGGTCCTGGCAGCAGGTCATGCCCGCTGATTTCTGGCAGCAGGTCATGCCCCGCCTGATGTATGGCAGGCAGGTCATGTCCGCCCTGATGTCCGGCAGCAGGTCATGTCCCGCCTGGTGTCTGGTCAGCAGGTCATGCCCGCCTATTTCTGGCAGCAGGTCATGCCCCGCCTGATGTCCGGCAGCAGGTCATACCCCGCCTGATGTCTGGCAGCAGGTCATGTTCCCGCCTGATGTCTGGCAGCAAGGCATTGCCCCGCCTGATTGTCTGGCATGCAGGTCAATGTCCCGCCTGATTGGTCTAGCAGCAGGTCCATTGCCCCGCCTGATGTTGGCAGCAGTCATGCCGCCTGAATGTCTGGCCAGCAGGTCATTCCGCGCTGAATGTCTGGCAGCAGGTCATGCCGCCTGATTCTGGCAGCAGGTCATATCCCGCTGATGTCTGGCATGCAGGTATGCCCCGCCTGATGTCTGGCAGCAGGTCATGTCCCGCCTGATGTCTGGCAGCAGGTGTTCTGGTGACAGAGCAGCCTACAAACGACTACCTCTGTCCACTGGCGGATCCAGAGAGGCCTGGACACCTGGTTTATGGGGCAGAATCCCAAAACTCTGCAAAATCAAACTAATCGTATTTCGCTTCCATATGCATGCATGATTGCTTACAATACAAAACTAGTTAAAACAAAAACTGTGTCAATAGTTGTCGGCCAATTGTAGTCGTGTTGGGGGAAATGCCCGGTTGTCACTCACTGTATCCGCCTTTGATCATGTCGCCTGGTGACGCCTTATGTTACGCGTCTTATTAGCCGTTTTCACGACGGATTTATTTTACCCGGTAGTAGGTACCTGAAAGTACCCGGTAATACCTATATGTCTATGAATTTATACAATTAAAACTAACGGGAAATTTCGCATTGTAAGAGCAGATAATTGTACATTAATTCATAACGTTTCAATTGATACCCAAAGTATCGGGGAAAACGGTGTTCCAAGACTCAATTACCCAAACGCACGAAATATTACCGGGTACTACCGGGGACTACCGAAAATAAATCCTTCGTGAAAGCGGCTATTCACAACTGCGTGTAAAGTATCCGCTTATGTCCTACTGCCTATCCCCTCCGACCCCTATACTCCCACAGGTTTCCTGGAGAGAATGACTGGAATGTCGCGATGCCAGCTTCCGTCATCCCAAACCGACCAAAACATTGACAAATCGCCTCCGCGTGTGCAGCCTATCATCATGCTACGTGCATTTTTCGTGTTCCGCCGTTTTTGACATGTTGAGGTCGCATTGGCGTGTGTAAACCGGTTATGATTCCTCAGGTAGCGTGCGGTCGGATCTCTCAAGGATAAGGGATGTTGGGAGAAAACGCGTCTCATGTGGTGGTCTAACAACCTGCAGGGGAACGGCGCTTCGAAAAGACTCTTTAGATATAGACTCTTTAGAGGTCTTGAGATATAAAAGTTGTTGAAGAGCAAATGAGGGTTCATTCAATGATTCAATTATGCGCTTCATTTGATGCATGTTCGATTATGATTGGTGTTTATTGGTGACTACTGATTAAATGATGCAATTGAGGGTATACAATGTACAATGCTGCTAAGTTCTTAGACAAGAGTTGATGAAGCTAACTACGAATAGTTGTGTTCTGGTGCGAAACCGGTGGTTAAATTGGTATACACCTGCATTTCGTGAGTATCAAGACTTGCTGTGATCGGATTAATTTCGGTCGTTGCAAGTAACTCGATCAGAGCTGCTTCAGGTCTGCTTCCTCAGTGTCGTTCTGTGGTACATCTATTCTCAACGATGACTTGTGCCAATGTACCATTCGTAGGTATATTCTGACCTGAGTTTATTGTAAATCGGATGCAAACTCTGGAATCTAACGAAACATGCCATACAGTTCATAGTCCTGGCATAGCAATGATTTTCAGATCCTCCGATCCAATCCAACCAAAGGTCTTTTCAATCCCAATGTTCTTATCGCAAGCACCAGTCTTCTCACTTCAGTTATGTGGCTCTACCATTGTGTAAATACTAAAGAAAGGTACTGTTAAGTATCTTCACTATGGCTCAACGGCATAGCAAAGGCTACGGTTGCACGCTTGGTTCTCTCCCATCTCCAAGGTATAGTCACTGCCAGACCACACCTGCAACGCAACGGAATTACTGCCCGATCTAAACCACACCAAGAAGCGATCCTTCCCCTGTGCGAGTTGCCCACTGACGCTATCTTCATGCACATACCATTTCTATCGTCTCTGTCCCTTTGTAACATATTGACAATCGACCGTCAAAGCTGTCAATAGAACTGTCCAAGATCACCAATTAGCTGCACATACCTTCCCCGCGCCTTGTCTGCCTCGAGACGGCCTCGACTCGAACGCTCGCCTGCTCCTCGACACGCCACCTGTCTTCAGACGCGTGTCTGACTCATCCTCGCATTCCTCTCGTCCTCGCAAACGAGCGACGGCCTGTCATTTCCAGGAAACCTCAGTCACACCGCTCCTGTGACTGATTTATGACTGACTGAAGCCTGCGCTTGTCGGTGTGTTCTCTGGCGACCACAGTTCACAAGCTTTTCTCCACCAGAGCTTAACTGGTTAGTCGAATGTCGTTAGGACTCGTTTGACCTTGACACCGCTATCTGCCAGACGCTTGGTTTTCAGTGGCGGGTAATTCGGCACGTGGCCCTAATATAGCTGTGACCTCTCATAAAATGGAAATGTGTTACAGCTGAGTGGAGGCCCGTTGAGTAAAGGCCTGATGGCGTAGCTTGCATCGCTCAGGGTTTGTGTTTGATATGGTACGTTAGTACGCTTGGTCTCTTGGTTGTTTCAATATGTTCCATCCCGGCGGATCGTCCTGTGATTTAACAACACTAACACAGCTCTCCATATGCATAAATGCTGGCAACTTTTCTATGAAAAAGTGTTTGAATTCACTTGTTTATGCTTATGTAACCGAAACCTGATCATTGTACTGTGCCAGACTTTGTCGGATACGTCCTCTCAGACCAGACTTATTCTGACCGGTATGTATTCTCCATTTATACTCTCCTCAATCTCCCCTCTTCAGCCCCGTCGGTCACTCTCTGTTACCTCTTCTGCACTCTTCACTGCGCTCTCCTTCCGCCCCGCTCTTTGCTCGCCACTCTTCACCACTCGTTCGGCACTCTACACTCCTCGTTCGCTACTCTTCACTCCTCGTTCGCCACTCTTCACTCCTCGTTCGCCACTCTCCACTACTCGTTCGGCACCTATCACTCGCCTCACGATAAGCCTCGAGTCGGCTCACGGCGGGCGTCTTCCGGTCGGAACGCTTCTCTCTTGTCTCTGCAGTCAGCTCTCTGGCGTAAGCAGAGCTGGACGCAGTGGCGGATTCAGAGAGAGGGGCCATACCCTCTAGCGGCTGCCAGAGCTGGACGCAGTGGCGGATTCAGAGAGAGGGGCCATGAAGTCATTGCCCCTCTCTTGAGCCTCGAAAGGGCCATAACCCACTGCCTGCAGAGGGCTCATTCTGGCGCGAATAGGATCATCTTGTATAATAAACCCATGTAAGCCTTCCGAAGGCCCATTCCAGGATTTGAAGGGTCGTTCTTTCTGACCTAGGATGGCCCAATATCATCCATAGGCAACACCTACAGACTTTGACCTACTGTTGACCTATTTGAGGTAGCACCAGCACCGTATAATAGGGTAGGGCCCATCAAATTCGAGTGGACCACCGAAGTATGATGAGTCGATGACCCACCACTACTGCATTGCAGCCCCCCACGGCCGACTCCTGGCTCCGCCACTGGCTGCTCTTCGCTCTGTCGTCGGCACGCTGCCCGTCGTGCCGTTTGCTTTTCATTTGGCGATGATTGAGCGCGCTCGGCTGTGTTTGCCAGTCAAACAGCGAGGTGGCGGCGGACTGCGAACACCGTGAGCATCGGAATGTGTTCGGGACTCAGCAGACGCTGATAGCGCGAGCACTGTGAGCAGCGGAATGTGTTCGGGACCGAGCAGGCGCTGATAGCGCGAGCACTGTGAGCAGGAGTGTCCGTCAGGGAGCAAACGTTGCTGATAGCGTTAGCGCCAGCAGCAGAGGAAAGTTAACAGATGCGGCCAGCTTGAGCTAGCGTGAACAGGTACCTGCTGGCGTGAACTGGCTCGGCGGTGAGCAGACACTGTCAGCGTTACGTGGGACAGTGCGATGTCGGATGGAGAACGAAACTGGAGTTGCAGAAGCAGAATTGTTCTGGAAACGGCAGCGATGCGACTATTGGTAAATTAAATGGTAACCATCAACCAGCTGCACATGAGAAGATTCAGACAGCTAGTAGTTCTGTAATCGGGGTAGATATAACGCTTATTTGTTATATGTTGAACAGTACATGACCTTACCCGAACAGATCCGCACAGTTTCATAATAAATAGTGGGTAATGTTGCAGCGTATTTTGGAAACCTGTCAGATAGCAGCCTTCCATTCCAGTCACAATTCACAGCAGCACGTTAGCCGACGTTCATTGCGAGGCTTAAGCATCTCCATTGGACGGCTTAAGCATCTCCTAAATCCAGCCGATGGAGCAGACGGTAGACCGGACCGCCTTCCCTGGCCTACGGCAACTGTGCAGCACCCATGCAACAGCCTGGCAGCAGCCCTGCCTCCCCAGCCTCCCTCAGCCTCCTCAGTCTGCCTTTGTCCGCCCCAGTCTCCACCAGATTGTCCCAGTCTACCCCAGTCCTCCCCAGCCTGTCCCAGTCTGTCGCAGTCTGCCCCAGTCTGCCCAGACTGTCCCGTGTCCCAGTCCGTCTGCTCTGCCCGGCCCGGTCGGCCAGGCCTGGCCGGTCATCTCAGATTGTGTGAGCCGTTCTACTGCTGGTCGCCGCCTACTGTGGCGGCTTTACCGCTGCCCTGGGGACGACTCGAGGCAGAGGGAGGCGGAGAGGCGACCTCACAGCCGGCTACCCCGCAGGCTGGGACGACCTCAGTTCAGCGGGCTTCTCTGCAGACTGACGGTGTTCTGCTCACCGGCTGCCCTGTAGAACACATCAGATCGCCGCGCTGGCGTCCGTTTGATCTGGATGCCATTCGCACGGTGTGGTGTGGGACGTTTTCATCGCCTCCGATGTAGCCCTGTGTTGAGGTCTGGGAGGAGCCTCAGGAAGAACAGTTTTCAGTCGAGAACCGTTCCGGAAAAAAACGAGCATCGGCCAGCTCTTCATCCATTGTTTGAAGAGGAAGCTAACACATTGCTAATTTTTCAGAGATGTTTTGCACATTATATTAGAAAGCGTTCCTTATTATTTTTAATTTTCCTGATTTTTCTCTTCCTTTTTCCTTTCTTTTCAAAACATATAGCAATTGTTACCCAAATCGGGAATATAGCATTTGCCAATTCACATACGGGAGTGCTTTATATGTTATGATTCTTGGTACCCTTGTGGATGACGTCATTGTCACAAATGGTTCTGAAATTATCACCGTGCAGGACATCACGTATTTCTCCAGTCGAGACAGTACCCTGACTGGTTCCCGCAGTTTCTGGACCTCAGACGAGCGTTTGATAGCGCTCTGCGGTCGGGCGCCGCTCGGTATGCGTCCTGCCTACGTGGGTTTACAATGCGCGCTTTACTGCCGGCCAATGGTTTTACTACAATGGTGCTGTGCTCTGAGAGAGAGAGAGTGGTGACTGTTCTCAGAGAGAGTATGGAACAATCTAGTGCTCTGAACACCAATCGGGTTCTTTGTGGTCTGAACAGTGTTGTTCTCTGAAGTCTGCAAGAGTTGCACAGTGCGGTGACGATGTACAAACTTGCTACTGCAGCGTCGCCGCTGCGAGTTTCGCCATCTCCAGTAAGGCGTTTGCGATACAAGAGCGATATCAGTGTCATCTTCGCTCACTGACCGGGATGTCACTAATCAGACAAGCAATTAGCAGTATTTTTACAGCAATTTGTGTTGTCAGAGTGGTGATTGAAGAGAGATGTTGGACGGGTGCAAGAGTCGTGCGTGTGTGCGATCTGTGCGGTCTGCACCATCCCGGTTACAGCACTCTTCGTGGGATTACAATGCCTCGTTTTAATGCTGCCATATAGTTGGTGGCAATGGTGGAACTTTATGAAATCGGTCGGGGGGGGGGAACTAATGTTAATTTTGTCAGATTTTAACTTCCATTCTTACCATGCAACACCATAGCCTAATGTTAAAATTTGAAAATAGCTGGGGGCTCGCCCTCCCCAAAGAGATATAAAGTTCCGCCCCTGGCTGGCGGCAATGTTGCGATAGTATGCATGGCCCTGTCCGCCACGACCAACACTGTAGTGATATGCCGGAGCAGTGAGCATGATTCCGGCGTTTGAGCAGGATAGGCACCACCACCGGATTTCTGGTTTTGTTTGCCAGCCTCCACTTAGGCGATAACTCTCACCTACTTAAATCTGAACAAGACTGATCGAGTATTGGTTCAAAAGCAGATCCTGGGGCCATCCCACCTCCCCTCCCGAAAACGATAAAAGTGGATTTACAATATTGTACGCAAATTTTGCAGAAAGTTAAGCAAATTGTGCTAATGAAAATTTGTTTTAAATCGGCTCGTAACACACATGGAACCGTGATCTAATCAGATGTCGGAATCTTGTCTGACTTCCTGGTATTTGACCCCGCCATACCATTAGTCTTGACCGTCTGGACCCAACATTGTTCGAGTCCCCGGTATTTCCTGTTAGCTTCACCTCTGCAATTGCTTCTCCGCTATCGTGGGCTGTTAATAACCATTTCGGCTATTGGCTGCCATTACAATCTCGGCCTGAGATTGTTGCCGCCATTGTAATCTCGCTCTGAGATCGCTGGGCGGCAGTTCCCGCGCAGGGGGCGGTACTGCACGGGGTGGAGGGCCTCTCATTAGCCCAGCAGAGGGCTGAAACGGCCGGCACTGTCCGGAGCTTTGTCTCCTTGTCTCCGTCCTATTCGGCTGTCTTGCTATCGATGTGGGCTCAGTAGTTGTCTCCTTTTCTCCGTCCTATTCGGCTGTCTTGCTATCGGTGTGGGCTCAGTAGTTGTCTCCTTGTCTCCGTCATATTCGGCTGTCTTGCTATCGGTGTGGGCTTAGTAGTTGTCTCCGTGTCTCTGTCCTAGTCAGCTGTCTTGCTATTGGTGTGGGCTCAGTAGTTGTCTCCTGTCTACTTCTCATCTGCCCCTTCTACCGGCGTAGTGGCTCATAGGCTTAGTGATCTGCTGTGACTTAGTCCTTGCCTTTCGGTATCCTTTCCTTGCTGATACGTACTGTTCTATCCTAAAAACTGTGCCTGTTTAGTGTTTAGGTCACGTATGAAAATATCCATAATTTTGCTAAGTGAACTTGTTCTGCATCATCTCGTATTTATCAGAAAGCTTTCACACATTTGACAACTGAAACGCTGTTTTGTTTCGACGACTTTGTTCGGTTCTTTGTTTCGACGAAAGAGTGAGGAAACTTTGTATGGGCCCTGTATCATTTGTATAATGGCAATAATGGGTTGAAGATAAATGCCTACTCAGACCTAATATCCGTCCCTGTTGTCTGGCCTCTGGCACAAACAACTTTCAGCTGACGAGGGAGGATCTATGTCTCGGAGGCTTGGCATGCGCAATAGGCTAACTTTGTCACAGCGTCGTAAAGTTCGCTAGCACACTGTAATAGGTCTGCAATTAATTTTGTCTGGTATTCGCAAGTTAACAAGCAGCAGCTTTTCTGTTGAACTTCGACTTGTTCTAGCTGTTAGTTAGTGGAAAGTTTTGTCATCAAGTCAACTGCACAAAGTGTCATAAGCTCAAGTGTCATTCACACGTTGATCACAACAAAATAGGGTGTTTAATATCGTGGGCATTTACAAAAACGGATGGCCATTTATAAACAGATGTAATGCATCTTTAAGCATTTTGTATTCTTCTCAAATCAATTTAACACTTTTATGATACAGCGAGTGGTTGGAACTTGGAACAGATCAGAAAACTTGCTGTCCGTTGGAATCAGGCCTAATATTTGACAAGATCAGTGATGTGCTTTTGAATGGTTAGTAGTAGCCGTTTTCACAATGGATTATTTTGCGCGAAATGTTTTAAAACATTTCAAATGTTTAAAATGTTTTAGTAGTAGCCGTTTTCACGATGGACTTATTTGCGTTAAAATGTTTTAAAACATTTCGCTCAAAATAATCCATCGTGAAAACGGCTAGTGTGTTCACTTGACTTTAAGTTGTCTGACGTCATCGTCATCTAGTGATGGGTTATGTAATTTAATTAAGACATGGTCT
Organism: Semibalanus balanoides; assembly: GCA_014673585.1. Taxonomy (NCBI): domain Eukaryota; kingdom Metazoa; phylum Arthropoda; class Thecostraca; order Balanomorpha; family Balanidae; genus Semibalanus; species Semibalanus balanoides. The sequence goes on along the minus strand of VOPJ01004244.1, from coordinate 62,953 downwards.
ATTTAGCGTGTGTTTTGAGGAACATCAGTTGATGTTGATAAGCGACAAACCATTCCCAAGATAAAGCAACAGCTAAACTTCTTCTTTGTAATGACTCGGATGTGTTGCTTTACGCAAGGGGTCAGTTCTAATTTTCTGTCAGCAAGCTGGCTCATTTTCCCACCCATTATCTGACTTGAAGACATGTGGTCTCGTTAGTATATACTTATCACCTCGCGTGCTGACACCCCGTACAACCGAAATATCAAAATGCCCCAAACTCACACAGTGAGGCCTGGCGTGTGTATCTATTCCTTCATCAACGCTGACACCTGGCCAGCATGATATGTTGTGGGCTCCGGCTGCCACTAAGCCTGGAAACAGTCATGAGCTCACACTTCGCCATGCGATTAGAATGCTGAAAAGTGGCTGATCAACTGTTCATCTTGTAAAGGTGCAGGTGCGAATCATTAATGTGCATTGAACCGGCCATAACATTAATCCCGATGACAGAGAAAACAGGCGCTGTGTTGTGGGTTGCGGACATTCCATTTGCCCGTTAGACGGCTGTGCTCTTTATCTGTTCATTACCGAGAAATTGTGGTGTGGAACGGTCAACGACAGAATTAATTCCTAGAATATTATATTAATCGGATCGTTATTACGGTGGTTTTAAATAATTGCGATGATGCAGTGACGCGTTACATGTGGTAGTGACTCCTTCCTGCCAGGATCAGGCTTCGATTCCCGGGCAGTCCCCGGTTTCAGGTGTGGTCTGGCAGCTGATATATTCTTGGGCAAACGAGTGCCCCGACATCATATCACTGAGCTGTGGCAGGGTCGTACGATATCAATAACAGCAGTATTTTAACCTGCGTGACTCCAGCGTTAAGCTTCCGATACCTCCACAAGAGAGGTTGATTCACTTTTGCTAGGAAGGTCACAACACACCGCTAGGAAGGTCACAACACACCTCTACTACCTCTACTGGGTCCAATGTTACCAAGTGCCGTGATCGCACCCAATCTTACCGACGCCGTAGTATGGCATATTGGTACGCCGACCCGTACAACTTATTGGAACCCGGGATCGAACCGGGGGCAACCCTATCATCCTAGCGCTCTGTCGTCTGGGCCATTTCGACAATGAGCTTGACCAAACCAAGCGTCGTGGTTCTATAAGTGGGAAATTCTGAGCATTCCATTCACGGCATATCGTTCTTAACATTCGTGGCATTTGACAAAATTGGATCTTTCTCGATTCGCTGCTGCAATCGGCGAACTGGAGAGTTTGCCGTGCACCTCCACTAGAGAGGTCACTTACCTTGAATTCAGTGTCAGACTCCAGCATCATACTCCAGCGTCAGACTGCAGTGCTCCAGCGTCAGACTCCAGCGTCAGACTCCATCACTCCAGCGTCAGACTCCAGCGTCAGACTCCAGCGCTCCAGCGTCAGACTCCAGCGTCAGACTCCATCACTCCAGCGTCAGACTCCAGCGCTCCAGCGTCAGACTCCAGCGCTCCAGCGTCAGACTCCAGCGTCAGACTCCAGCGCTCCAGCGTCAGACTCCAGCGCTCCAGCGTCAGACTCCAGCGCTCCGGCGTCAGACTCCGGCGTCAGACTCCAGCGCCCCAGCGTCAGACTCCAGCGCCCCGGCGTCAGACTCCATCACTCCAGAGTCAGTCTCCAGCGCGAGCGGGGGAGTCGGGGACCGTCCACGGTATCTCTCCTAAGATCACCTCTCGGCGTCTTATCTGTGACGGCGATCAGTTAGGAGGTGATGTTACCGGCTACACGGCCGATTTTAGTGTCGACGCGAGGCCCAACACGTGGCGAGGAATGTCTGTGTCGCACTGGCGAGTCGAGCCTTCCAGGACGGCCAAGGTAAATTGATTTGGGAGGAAACATCTCAGAAGGTCTTAAGCAAATTGTAAAAGAAGAACTCGTCAGATTATGTTCCGCGTGAACTAGGAATGCATTCAAAATAAATCGCCCTAGTTTAAAGTTGCTTAGAGTTGCTTCAAAGACGGATTTATTTTTATCTCTCTCCAATTTCGGTCAATTTGAGTAATTGTTGATACCTTGATGGCATCCCTAGATCCGCCCTTGCTGTTACGCGAGAGATTGAAATCTTGGGCTCGTGTCCGCAGAGGCTAAGAAGAGTGAATTGGCCATAAAACTTGTTCCAGCCGTTTGGTTTGAGGTTTTAATGGGGTTAGGTGGAGTTTATGTCCTTGTACAGGATTGTGGATCGTTGGCTACGCAGGATGAGTGAGACGGTTGTAAACGTTAATCTCTGTTTTCTCTATAACGGCAAAAAACACAATATGTAGGTATAAAGCTCGTTCGTTGCAGCAAGTGCTTGTAAATTAAATTGTTGTTTCACGTAGACACAAATATACACCCAATACCACCCTATTTTTTAGACAAATGAAAATTAAGTTTCCATTCGTTTATCTTTTATATCTGGAATGCTCAACTTGATATTCACATAATGCAGGAATTTGGCTGAAAGTTATGATATCTTTCCCAGCGGTGTCACTACCCCAACTCATCCTATTGCATTCATTTATTAACAATATCCATCGCATTCAACCAATCTAGTCAAATGGGAATGTCACGACCGTGCACGACCCGTGCACGACCCCTTTGTATGATTGATCTAGTCCAATATTGTTCACAATGACACTTACAACCCTCAGCTCATGGACCTTACCAGGCACTGGAGACGTAATTTGACGACTTTATGTAGAGAGAGGACCACTCTGACGTCATCAAACGTGTGACACAGTCACACAGATAATGTCACAACACACGATCGACCTTCCTTCATCCTCTGCGCCAGCTGCGAGACAGCGAATGTCAGAACCGTCGTATCTCGACATGTACGATCATTATCATGCCTACATTTACATGAATAAATGCGATGTGTGTTAAATAATCTTACATTCATTGCGTTTGTATGCAGTTGGGTGAGCAACAATAAGCTTGTCTCTCTAAGCGCATAAGACGCCAGACATCGCATGGAAATAATTTATAGTATGAATTCGCTTTATTTACATAAGGTTTGACTTCATCTTTCAAACCATATACCAATTATTTACATAAGGTTTGATTTCATCATTCAAACCAATAACCATATACCTACCAACAGCATAAGCATGACTGATACAGACTTACCATTGTAAATAAGAATGAAAATCAGTAGCAGCCCCCGTCAACTGTAACATATACGTACACGATAACAGAACTTAGTGAATGATCTTAGTAACAGAACAGATCCTTCTAATAGATCAGACTGAATTGTGTGAGCACTTTGTACCCGTGATCGATCCAATAGACTTGTGAGGACTTGGCTCGTCATTTACTCTAACTGACGACCATCTCTTTCTCGGACAGCCCGTCCCGCTTATTGTACTCCGCGATCGAGATGATAATCGATTCTGCTCCCCAGACTCTGCCCTACAAAGGAAGAATTACGTATGTCACGGTGTTCGGCCGACTGACATACGCGGCTCCCTCTTTGCACGGCTCCCGTGCAGCGGAAGTCCTTCGGAAGAAGCCACGTCTCGTTGCCGACCCCGGTCACGTAGCTGATTTTCTAGTTGGGAACTTATTACGTCACTGGAGCTTATGAGGTCATTGTCATTCTAGGCCGGCGTTCATTACGTCGACGCTCGTTCGCCGAGAAGAATCTCCGTGTCACAGGAAGCGGGTATTTGGCAACGAATTGCCCGCCCTACGCCCGGCCTCTTGAGACATTTAGACCCGGCCTCTTTAACTATTAACACCCAGCCTCTTGAGCTATTAAGGCCCGGCCTCTTGAGCTATTAACGCCCGGCCTCTTGAGCTATTAAGGCCCGGCCTCTTGAGCTACTAACGCCCGGTCTCTTGAGTGATGTCGTCGCGTCGTCGCAGAGTCTGGAGAAGGATCTCAGCTCCGGGCCGACAATGCGGGCCACTTAGTCACTTGCTATCTGTTGAGACGGCGACGGTGATTCATTTCCAGTGACAACGGCGGCTTTCGACGGTGATAACAGCAGCTTGGGACGGACAGCAGTCAGTTCTGGCCACCGCGGGGGTTACTATCTGGGTGGCAAACGTCTTGACAAATGATGCCACCGTCTAGAAAACTTCGCAGCGAGCATCTGTACCAAACTGCTTGTCTCTTGAAGAGTTGGGTTCGGTTCGACGTCTGCTCGCGCCGTGCTGTCTGCCTCTGCCAGCTCTATTAGCTGTCATTGTGCCGTGTCAACTCATGCACTCACAGCACTGTCAACTCACAACACTCGAGGAGTAGTTTCGTCTCGGCTCAGAATACTCCCGAGTTGTCTCCCCTTGTCTCCCCTCCAGCTCCGAGTTGTCTCCCCTCCAGCTCCGAGTTGTCTCCCCTCCAGCTCCGAGTTGTCTCCCTCCAGCTCCGAGTTGTCTCCCCTCCAGCTCCGGCGGATGGTTCCCGGTGGTGGAGATGACACTCAGCCATTTTAGCGGACGATTCGACGGAAGCGAATTTCCGTGTGTTGGCCGCGCTGCTGTTGGCATTGTTTGCCTCGGTCTCAGTTTGTTTGCCGAGTGTCGGCCTCAGAAATACTCTCCGCAGATGGCGTGGACCGGTCCATTTGCCGCTTCCGAGCTGTATTTCTGTCTTAAAAATGGGTTGTCAAAACAGCTAAAATGTCCGAAGATCTAAGACAACTGCTTTGTAGACAGATATTGTTTGGATTTGTAACCATTTATTGCTTAACTTTTGTTTCGTCCATTGCTATTTTCTTTCTTTTTTTAGATCGGGTAGCTTTACTACTTTTATCGTGCGTGATTGCGTCAATAAATACAACTGGCGGCGAACTTATTTAACTGTTTCTACGTTTACAGCAAACTTGTGTGTTCTAAAGACTATTCAACGCACACTATTTTCCAGATATTCGAATCACCGCAGTAGTGAATAAATCATGTCAGCGCAGCATGGGGCGGTGATTCAGCAGCATTACTGTCACATTTCGACAGATGGATGTCGCGCTCGGACTCGGCGTTATTCAATCATAGCGATATCAATCAAACATACTGCTCCCACAGCCACAACCTACAGCTTTACGAGCTCCCCGAACGAGCGCTAAGTGTTGTCCACCTCACTGCGTGCATTGCTGTTTTGGCAACACGCCAGATCCAAATGCTACACCCGCCTGCATGACTGTGCATGGCATGCATAGCGTTGTTCTTCCCTCTCCTAGTATTTACTCACGCCCTTGTCGTGTCAAACTTTTGACTCAGTGTGTTAGTAATGGGATTTTACGATGGTGCAAAACAGACTTGTGCCTGGATCCTGGGATCCAGCTGAGATCCGGAAGTCTGTGTCCTGTGTCGTGGGTTCCACATGGGACACCAAATCCAGGCTTACACTAAGCCAATGTATCTATAAATATATAAAAAAACTGATTATATTTTGAGACGAGGGATCCACAAATATCCTAGATCCTGAAGCATTTTGCGTCAAAGGATCCAAGAGGATCCCAGGTTGTCATTCATGTTACGGACAGGGATCCACTGGGGTCCAAGATCCAACTGCGGGATCCAGACACAAGTCTGGTGCGGAAGGATCACGCACCGTCGTGAACCAAGATGGAACCCAAGATTGTCGCGAACCCTGCTCCGAGATGGAGCTGGTGGACAGGCCGCTCCTTATACAAGGAACCCTCCAACAATCGAAAATCCTGATCACAGCCACAGGAAATGTTTATCACACCTTTCCGCCAGATGGCGCCTTAACATATTATGTTTATTCATTGACGGATCTAGGATTTAGTTTTTGGCGCCATGGGGGAATCACCCCGAACAAGTTGATCAAAATTAAAAAATATATCGGGTTTTGCTCCCTTATGCAATGCTCCCCTATGCACGTTTTAAGATAAACTTTCCTTTATAAAAGTTGCGTAGATCTCCTTCTAGATCAGGAAATGTGTACATTTGCGCCAATGGCCAATTTCAGTCGGTTTGGGGGCATTTGCCCCTGATGTCCCCCTGGATCCGCCAGTGTGTTTTTTGCTGATTAGTATGTTAATGTTGATTGCACTCTCATAGAACGTTTCCGGAAAGTCTGTATCTGCAGACAGGCACGCGCCGTGTCTGATCGACACACCGCTCCCAGAACCACTGACGTCACTGCACTCACATCCAATCAGCGTTCGAATCACTGTGGCTTCTCGTCGAACCCACTTACGTCATTGTTCTCCCGTCCAATCAGCGATCGGATCGCTGGCGTCCATTATGTTGCATTGAACATATCGACTGCGCCTGCTTCTTAGATTGTGACCCTGATTGGTGCTGAAAAACAGGGTCATCTGAGATCACTGTGCCGGTGTTGGGTTCTGACCTCGAGTTCACTGCTGCTTACCACCTTGTAACCACCTTGTAACCACCTTGTATGTGCATTGTGTCATGCTGTGTACCACCTTGTAAAGGTCGTGTCGCAGTCAGAATGAGCCAGTTGCAAGCTAAGCAGGTGTTCAACTTAATTCAGTTGGCTTGCATTAATGTCAGTACCGTTCTGACGTCAGTGGAGTATGTGTGTATATGTGTGTCCACTGTCCATGTGTTGTTCAAGGCGACTTAGGATGTTCAATGAATAACAGTTTTTCATTTATTATCTGCCAAACAGGCGGAAATTAAATTATATGCATTTATGATGTTAGTTCATTTGCGCTGAATGTGAATCTGATGTCATCTCTAAAAGCGCGTCACAACTAGTCGAAGGCGGATTCAGGGGCAGGCAACGAGGCTAGCAGCCCCCCTCAATCGAAATTGGCGCCGCGCAGACTCCCGTCCGTGGAAACTCCCGTCCGCCAACTCCCGTCCGTGGAACGGTAATCAAGACGCGCAATCTGCACCAAACCCACTGAGGGCGCTCCTAAACCCATGGAGAACGCCCCTAAACCCATAGACGGCGCCCCAGTTCCGGGGAGTCTACCCTGATGCCCCCAAACCATATTATGATGCATATTTTAACAAATCGTAAAACATCGAGTTTTGATTCTAATTACAAATATAAAACGTCAAAAGAAAGAAAATGAATGGCATTCTCTTCAAAATGGCAATATCAGATTTGCGTTTTTTTTTCATAAAAAATGCATAGCGCCCCTCGGGTGCACAAAATGGTGCCCCGGGCATGCAGCCACCTAAATTCTGGATCCGCCACAGCAACTATTCTGCCTGTTTTGTGAAGTGTGGTCAGCGGTCTCTGTCTTCGTTTGAATACCTACATGATCTAAGAGTGCACGCTTAACTTTTCAAAGAAGAATCTCAGTTGTTTCGCTTGTGATGGATTATGATGTCCACGTTGGTGGATCCAGAACGGTGATTTATGGAGGGGTTTGTAGGAAGCAAATTATAAAAAGTTCACACAATTCTTAAAACTCATCGGATTCCACTCGCTCGTGCATTAATAACTGATTTAAACAAGTTTCCTTTGTAAAAGTTGCTTGGATTTTCTTCGATATCAGGAAATGTGTCAGTTTTTCCCAGATCTCATGCGTTTTTTTAGGGAGGCATGGCCGGTCCCCTCCCCCCCCGCAATCCGCCAGTGGATGTCCAAGATTGAGTCTTGGCTTATTTGCCAATTTGTAATTCCTTTCACTTATATAAACTCCCAAATACTGCATATTATACCCAAAAGGCGTCAGTGGCGGTAACTTGTCCGATCATGAAATAGTCTGCACCACGCAGCATCTGCCTGCCTGCCTGCCTGCCTGCCTGCCTGCCTGCCTGCCTGCCTGCCTGCCTGCCAGGGGGCCACCTGTGACACGTGGGCGTTACATCACCTTCTTAGGCAGTGGCGCCGACACATGGACATGGCACCTGCCAAACATCATCTGCATATGGCTGGCACATCACTCAGACTCACATCATCACATCATCACATCATCACATCATCACATCATCACATCATCATCACATCATCAGCATGCTATACCAACCATCTGACCCCGCACGTGCTGCAAGAACTACTGCATCAAGGATACGAGCCGGCACCGCGGCTGTGGCAGGACATATCGAGAGGAGGCGAACGGTCACCATGGAGTGATAACGGAAACGGAGCGGGCACGTTCCCCGTTACCTCTAACACGGCGTGACGTGGTGGGTTGTATGTTCGGGGAATTGCCTGCGAGGCATCTGCGAAGTGCTCGATGGTGTTTGGGTTTCGGCGTTTGTAATGCGGAAGATGAGAAGGTATGTGTGTTTGGAATGTGAGTACCGGGTAGAGTCTTGTTTATGGGTTGTGGAGTGTGTTTTCCGGGAAGGAAGGGTTTTGTCACATGGCGTGGGTTTTGTGTATTTTTCGGCTTATGCAGCGTCAAATGAAATTTTGGGACACTTCCGGATTGCGAACTCAAATGAAGGTACCTACTGCAATTGTATACTCTGAACATTAAGCTGCGTTCGAACCTTTCTTATGCGCTGAATAATACTACATTTTCCTTTGTTTAGATAGCCTTATTTATATTACGGAAATCAAAACATCAAGTGAAAGAAAGACTGTTGAAGTGTTTGCCATTCCTTCCTCCCTTCTTGTTTTGGTCGATAGTGTTACACGAAAAATAGTGTGCTAGCTCAATCAAACCCCGAATAAAGTAAATGTAGTGCGCCACCTTAGAAAGAGTCTAGCACGTCTGCGATCTGACTCACTGTCATTTCACGAAAGAGAAGGCTTCAGACCCAAAGTTAGCTATGCCACTGCCCTGGACTTACGTCTGTGGGCCGCCATCTTGGGCAGGTCCTGAGGGAATCAGCTGATGGTCCTTACCACACCGAGACGGTATCTCTGCGCCAACTTTGGCCGCTCTGAAGTTAGCCGGTGAACGTGTTAGTTGATGGCTTCGGGACGGACGGAGCTGAGATCATCGGGTCCTCCGAACTGTGGGGTCAGAACCTGATGTCCAGTGCACAACTGTGGCACCATTGACATCTAATGGCAGGATCTGACCTACAGGACCTGATGAATGGATCTTATATGAATACCTAATATCACAGCACCTAATATCAGGGGCTAATTTAGGGCCTGACCCTAATAACACACTCTGATGTCAGTGGCATTGGCTGCATGGCAACAGAACCAGCTGACCGTGTTGGCCTCATGCCACAGCTCTTACAGGGAATGACAATGAAGTGTCACTCCCTCCACATCATTCCACTCCACACAAGACAAATCAACCCCAATTATAAAGGTCGACAAATAAGCGTAATCATTATGTCATGTAAGCAGTTGAATAAAGAACCATTTAGCCAGAGCTGATGGCATTTTAGATTGATGTGTCGGCGTTTCTGGACTCATTCTGGGAGATTTGTGATGCCTTGAAGCTGGATCTAGTGTCCGATTATATTAACGACTGAGATGCATGTATCTGTTTTGCATAATATTGGAGTGTTGCGAGAAGCTGAACACATTTGATGGAGACAAAGTCTATCCGGAACAGAATACAAAGGTGAACTTTTATGCTTTGAAGAAATATCATACGAAATAAATTTAAATGCACTTGTTATTGGAATTGTTACTACCAAGTGTCTTCATTGCCCATTGAACGGATCTAAAGATCCCATAAACAAAGGGATTGGCAACCAGATCCGGATCCGTTGTTATATTTTGCAGAAATACCTTCTTAGTTAGACATGCGTCATGATTTCGTTTTTTGTATGCATACATGTTATATATATTTATATGTTTTGTTACAGTTCTACCAAACCTCAACGTCGGTCATTTGCGTCCAAATTTATACCAGCATCTATAATTTAATGGACTTTGTTATTAGAATCGTGTACGAATGATATTATGTATGTAGTGTATATTCAACACTTACAAAACAGTATTTTAACTGGCATAAATTAACGAGCAGTGATCCGATTATCTAAAACCCTCTTCCTCATAACAAATCCGTCCATAATTACACTTCCGGCAATTCAACAACGCAAATCACAACTCACAACGAGACCGAATTTCCCCTCCGGCGTCTCCCTCTGAGACCCTATTACGGCTCTGTACATCGGGGGATGCCACGAAATTAGTGGCCGATAGCCTGCTCTTGACAGCAGCGCAAACATACGCAAATCAGGCGATTACTCGTTCCGCAGAAACTCGACGGTTGGTGGTGCGGCGTGTACTAAGCTGTCTCCAGCAGCTGAGCCGTTGTCAATGCTGTCGAAAGCAGTTGGTTATTGCTGGCTCGTCAGAGTTGGTTAAGCTCATTCAGGGATGTTGTGTGTAGTGAGGGGAGGCGAAACCTTAAGCAGTCGTGATGGTTTTGTTGTGCTTTGAAATTGGTGGGGTGAGGAGGAAGAGATAGTTTACAAAACAAAATGGCGTCTAACGTGCGACGGCGACGGAGGGTTTGCTCAAAGACTGTGATGGGATTAATAGTAATAGACGACGGTATAACAAGCTTTAACAAAATGGGGTTGTTGTTAGATGTGTCAGTTACTATTAGTTGACTTAGGTAGTGAGTTCAATTTAATTTGATATTAGCGTTTTCACGATGGCTTATTTTGCGCGAAATGTTTTAAAACATTTTAAAATGTTTTGAAATGTTAAAGTTGTAGCCGCTTTCACGATAACTAATTTGCCGAAAAAAAAATTAGCCCTCGCCCTACGGCACCGTAGAGCGAGGGTTAAAACATTTATCGCAAATTTGTCCATTTGAAGACGGCTACTACTGAAACATTGCTAAAACATTTTAAAATGTTTTAAAACATTTCGCGCAAAATAAGCCATCGTGAAAACGGCTATTGCTTCCTTTCAGATGGTCCGCAGGATGTCCGTCATGATTGGTAAAGTATGTAATAATACTGTGTCTGTAAAGTAATTGTGTTGTTTCGCGGCAGGACATATCATGGCGTAACGGCTGGCAGTTCAGCGTTTGATAACGATTGTTGCTGAGATGTGATCGGCAACGCTAATTTACAATATGGGTGCTTATGTGGCATTGTTTCGTTACGTGAAGTGGCCAAGCGAAATTCCAACAGCCTTTTGTGTACTTTATCTGTCTCGCCGAAAACTCCTGGTTTGAAACACATCCTTCATGCAATACCTTTACCTCCTAGCACTCTTTTGAATCACTTTCTTCGGCAGCTAGACACGGCTCTTTAAACGCACCGACCAATTCGTCACATCGCACGTTATAACTGCACTTAACGCCTACCCAGTAGTGTACCGTGGTCTATCTCTGTTTATGTTCTGAATAGGAGCTGGCTGCTGCCACCATTGCAAACACCTACCGACTAATTATGTCGCTGTGGAGGCTCTCGGAAGGGCTGTGACGTGTTTGTGTCCTGCTGATGGTATGCGTCAGGGGACAAGACAGCTGCTGTGACCGCTATGACGTCATCGGCTGTGGCATTCCACGCGAGTCATTCATCATTCCTTAGTGTCCGAACCAGCCGCAATGTTTATCGTTTAAAAACGCCTCCAGATGGCATGGCAGAGCTATGATCGATAACACCTTACGACAGGTTCAGGAGCTTTAATTTGTCCCACAGCTGCGTTACACAAATCGCTGCAACTGTGGCAGCTGGCGGCTGTCAAGTGGAGTATAAACATGGCGATAAACATGGCGAGACCGCTGCAGCTACTAAGAACCGATTAGTAGAGTAATGGTGTGATGTGACGTATGGATCGATTACACAAACAATCACTGCACATAGCTGCTGAGGAAATCACTGCCTATAGCTGCTGACGAAATCACTGCCTATAGCTGCTCACTGCCTATAGCTGCTCACTGCCTATAGCTGCCACTGCCTATAGATGCTGAGGAAATCACTGCCTATAGCTGTTCACTGCCTATAGCTGTCACTGCCTATAGCTGCTGAGGAAATCACTGCCTATAGCTGTTCACTGCCTATAGCTGTCACTGCCTATAGCTGTCACTGCCTATAGCTGTTCACTGCCTATACCTGCCACTGCCTATAGCTGCTGAGGAAATCACTACCTATAGCTGTCACTGCCTTTAGCTGCCGCTCATGTGTGTAACTTCGTATGTGGTTGGTGTGGAAAGCTGCACACTAATTCAAAGAAGTTCAAAGAACACTTTGGAATTAAATACTGATGCCACTTTCGTCAACTTTGACTGATCAAATGGGACAGAATGCATGATTCCATCTGACATTGCACAGCATCATCTACATCATCATCTATGTAGTGGTAATCATCGTCATCATCTATGTAGTAGTAAGCAGTCCCCACATTCTTCGGGTCAACAGGTATCCATAGTCCGAATCCACCCGGCTATACTGCATCTAAAGACGTCGCTGCATCTCACGATTGGCTTGTCCACCACAGACGGGGTGGAGAGAAACCAAAACACGCACTCGTCACCAGCGACAGCTGTCACTTCCTCAGGGTCACCCAGGACTCTCCACCAGCTGTGTAGCAACGCCTACGTGATGCTGCCCCTTCCCGCCAGGCCGAGATATCCGATACTGATGCATACTCAGCATACAGCAAACATAGTCCATACATTAACGGTGCATGCATAAAACATGCAGTGCGTGTGTCTTGGCTAGGTGACGCGGAGTCGTCTGGGTGACGTCTCGTCTAGGTGACGTCTCGTCTGGGTGAGGTCTCTTCTGGGTGACGAATGAATGACGTCTCGCCTGTGTGATGTCTGGGTGACGACTGTGTGACATCTTGTCTGGGTGACGTCTGGGTGACGTCTTTGTGACGTCTTAGTGACGTCTTGGCTAGGTGACGTCTGAGTGACATCTGGATGACGCGGGGTCTTGTGTTGCTGGGAATCGTCAATAACGGTGATGTTTTCTGTGTTTCAGGTAAGGTGTTGGTTTACCAGCCGCCTTCGATGCAGAGGGGCACGAGAGATGCGGAGGTCTCCAACGGTGATGTACCTACCCAGTCGCAGCGTGATTGAAAATATGCAGGAGAGATATGTAGAGAATCTAGATGACGTCACCGTTCCCCTCGGTGACTGGCAAAAAAGACAGAATAGAGGAATAACGAAACAAGGTTAAAACCAAGCGTATATACAAACGGAAAACACAATGCAAAGTATTACAGAAACAGAGCGTGCGGACGGGTATGAAGGACAGACTTTCGGATAGCTCTTAATGCAGGTAAGCACGCTGTCAGAAGACGGCATGCAAAATAAAATGAATAATGCAAAAGAAAAGGCAATAGCTTTTGTCTCATATCGTGGTGCCTCAACCCCGACAAGTAGGAGTCAAACAGCGTTTAGGCGTCCCCAAACTGCCTGCCACTTTGCCCTTTATGACTTATCATATTGTTATGACTACTCTCTCGGTTTCTAATGCAATGTCTTCGAATAACCCACACCTCTCTTAGGTAAACATTCCACTTACCATCGTGATTCACGGAACACCATGATCTCCACATCACTTCTGCTGAGATCGGTTTCGACCGCTCACTTCTGAAAACCTTGCACCTCCTCCCAAAGTTCGGCCCGTGCCGGCCCACCTCACACCAACAGCTGCGCGCTACCTTTCACCGGTCCTGTCCCCCGCCCCTCCCTCCTCTGACGAATTCCAGACCACCACCACAAATCTCTCGGGAACGCTCCGCCGCCACCGCCCGCCGCCCGCTGCCGCCGCCGCCGCCGCCGCCGACCCGCCCCGTTCCCACCCCAATGCCAACCCCTTTGCCCCGCCGCTGCCACTGTTGTGACTACTGGGTAACTAACTGACGGAGATAACCGCTGCGCCCATGGGGAGGCTGGCAGCTGCTCCCTGTCTGTATAGCAAATACTACCCCCACCCCCTCCGCCCCCCCGCCCGCTGTGCGATCACGTGCCCTTTCCCTTATCCGCCCCTCTGTGGCTCAAACCCCCATCCCTCCGCTGGGTCGCCCCTCTACCTCCCCCCCCCTCCGCAGCCCCCGCAAAGCGATCACGTGCCGGCATGCAGAGACCCTTCATATGTGATGATTGATGAGGTGGGGTTAGATGACGCGTAATTAAGCCTGCTTCACGCGGCTGACGGCCAATTAACCCTGCGGTAAGCCCGGACAAAGATGCACTGGTATGTGATGCGGCCTTTATAGCGTCGCTTTTGGAGTAGAAGGACTAGCAAGCGGATTATAGGGAAGTTTTAGAACTGTTTAAATCTGTTTTCGGTGGAATTTGAAAAGTGGGCTGTTAGCACTATTAGTATAGTACATGATTGTCTTTTGTAGTTTATTAGTTTGTATATTTCTTAACTTCACATCGTGCAATGAAAACAAGCTGTAAGATAACTAAATTAGTAATGCGTAGAGCAGCATTATTTAAAACCCGCGTGATAATACATATTTGTCTTCAAGTTATTACCAAAGCCACAAATGAAATGCACTTAAAAAGCTAAGTTTATCATCCACTACTTGCTCATTTTATGCCTTGTATTTATTTTCCTGCGTGGTGGAAACTCAGATGTGTTTGTGCACTCTGTGTGGGGATCATTCTGAACCCAGCCAGCCGGCATTGGCTGACACTGGCAGCCTATAGTCATAGATAATGGCATCCCCACACAGCGCTAGCCAGGCTGAACAGAGCAACAGACCGGGGTAGCTGGCCGGAACGCGGCGGACCGCGGCAGCCGGCTGGAACGCGGCGGACCGGGGCAGCCGGCTGGAACGCGGCGGACCGGGGCAGCCGGCTGGAACGCGGCGCTTTTAGCTGCCACACTGCCTGCTCATATAAGCACCGAGGCCATTGGCGGATCTAGGATTTAGTTTTTGGCGCCATGGGGGCATCACCCCGAAAAAGTTCATCAAAATTAAAGAAGAAAAAAATATTTCGCTCCCTTATGCATTGCTAGACGTTTTAAAATAAACTTTCCTTAGTAAAAGTTGCGTAGATCTCCTTCTACATCAGGAAATGTGCAGACTGGGGGGTGGGGCATTTGCCCCTGATGCCCCCACGGATCCGCCAGTGACCGAGGCTATCTTCTGAGTTATACTGAACTGGGAAGAGGCCGGTCAGCTGTGCTCTGGAATTTTATTCCGGAATCTACTGAAGTCCACATGAGACGAGGAGAGGACACAGGAGACGCGTCTCGTGGCAAGCTGCTGAGCTCAACAGTAACGGGGGAGAGAACGGTCATTACGGTATTCCTTTCATCTACTGAACAGGGGAGAGGCTGGTAGGTTGTGCCGTGCGGCGATCTACTGAACTCAACCTGAGGATGTCTACCGAACTCTACCGGATCAGAGGGAGACTGGTTAGTTGTGCCCCGCCGCTACCTACCGAACTAAAGAGATTCACATAATATCTTCCAGTCATGATCAGCGAAAAATGTCGTTGGCGTCTCCTAATATCCACGCTACCGGCAGCAGTCGTCTCCAAGATCAATTTTGTCCCTGGATGTCTGCCAAGATGAATATACGGGGACTTATGGGGATTTTCTCTGTCAGCACGTAATAATGCTTGCCGATTGATTGTCTGTCTCTGCGGACCCGAAACTGTCTGCTCTGCTGGCCAGGGCAGACAGTCTGGAAGGAGGGCGGATTGTCTGGTATCATTGCATTCTGCTTCTTATCAAACATCAACATTCAGCCTGTTGCATATAAATGATGGCCTGAAAGTGAACTCAGCCTTGACACTCCCACCTTCTGAGATGTCTGATGGCACTCCCAGCTTTGCCTCTGATCTGCATATCATATCACTGCTGCATGCTAATTAACCTACACTCATGGAGCTCACTAGATTTGCCACATGTAAACAACACTTGGCAGCACTTGCTACATGGCAACAATGCTTGTCGCTGGTCGGGAGCGCCGTGCTCCACAATCAATTTCAAGCATTTTTTTCTAATCCGATTCAGCTTTCGCTATTGCATCGGGAGATAGATGCCGGGGAGGGGGCGTGGAGGGGCCTGGGGTTTGACCCCCTATGGGACTTCCTCCACTCGGAGGCAGGGGATTTGATCTGGGAGCCTATCCCCGGAACTGGCACCCCGGGAATCGAACCCGGGGCCGCTGCGTGGCAGTCCGAGGACATACCACGGAGCTACCGGCTCCCCCGAAACAAAAATCGGATACCTATTTGACACTGTATCGACGGGTTTGCAGTTTTCTCGATTCAGCTCCATGTATCATGCGCCCACCGACATCTACATGTCCGTAGTTGTATCCATCCCGCGCCATGCAGCTGGTGCTGGCATCTCCCTGGTCATCTAGCACACAGCGCCGTTCATGACTACTAAATTATACGCCATGGTCAGTGTAACGGGTCCGCGCCGCTCCTCCAGCACAGACCGCACCCACCAGTGCGGGCCATTTATAGGCACATGGCCACGACAGCGAGATGTGCCGGTCTGAGTCGATGAAGTGAGTCGATGACTTGGCGGTGTCAGGCCAGGTTGACACCGCCAAGAGACCGAGTAGACACTTGGTACTGGTGCGTAACGGGTGCACTTTCGGTCAGCCAAATAATATAACAATCGTTGGTCATTCAGTCGTTTAGTTAGTTAGTCGGTCAGTCAGGCCGGCAGTCTGCCAGCCATCACACTAGTCAGTCATGGTTTAGTCAGTCATTCAGACAGTCAATCGGTTGGTTAGTCAATGAGTCAGTCGGATGCAATGAGTCATTCATTTAGTCAGTCAGTCATTTATTCATTTATCTGCTGACGATGGTTAACAATAGCCCGGCGTGTACCCGGGATTGCCCAAACACACGTGAGCTGATCTAAACAGAACTAGGCCGTCAGTCCGCTATAGTTTAAACTTCCCAGCTTCTCTTACAACCAGCAGAAGCCTCAGCTCACCCTCTCTCTATCTGACGGCGACCGGCCGACGCTCAGCGCTGTATCATTCCGCTGGAAGCTCTCATCCTGCCTGGAGCTGCCAAGCTCAGTCCGATGTGTGAGCCAATCTCGCCGAGCAAATGAGAGTCAACTCCCTACGGAGCCTCGCCGTGGCCTGCTCCGCTGCAAGACGTCTGATGTCTTCCTAGAAACAAACATCGAAACCGTGCAGGGGTTTGAATTGTTCATGGTGTTTAAATGAATACGCGTTGGCATATAGCAGCTTGTGGTTGAATCCCAAAGTGGGATCTGGGATCCCAGTGGATTCCTTGGTATAAAATGTATGGATAGCTTGGATCCCAGCGGATCCCTTTGCGAAAAATGCATGAAGATCTTGGATCCTGCTGGATCTCTGTAAAACGCGAGATAATAGGGACCATGAATCGATTGTCATCAGCACCCCACCAGCCCCCGTTGCCCAGAGATCAGTTCCGGTTACTGCGAGGTTATGACCCCGTGATATAACCCCGAGCAGCAGCCTGAAGTCATTTCAACCAGTCCTCCCTGGCGGCTGGGGTTGATGTCCGCCTGAGCCAGTCCTCCCTGGCAGCTGGGGTTGATGTCCGTCTGAGCCAGTCCTCCCTGGCGGCTGGGGTTGATGTCCGTCTGAGCCAGCTCCCCCTCGGCTGAGGTATGATCGGCCCGTATGACAGTCCTCCTGGCGGCAGTGGTTGTGGTATTGTTTTCGTTCTGAGTCGTCTCTCCTGGCGGCTGGGGTGATTGTCGTCTAAGTCAGTCCTGCGGCAGGCTGTGGGTTGATGTCCGCCTGAGCCAGTCTCTCCTGAGCATGCTTTGTTGTGGTTTGAGTGCCGCGTCAAAGTCAGTGCCTCCCTGGCGGCGGGTATGAATCCCGTCTGAGCAGTCCTCCCTGCGCTGAGGGTTGATGTTCGCTACATGTCAGTCCCCCGGCCGGTGGGGCTGAGTCCGTCTGACCCAGTCCTCTCTGCAGGCTGGGGTGATGTCCGAGTCTGAGCACGTCTCCTGGCGGCTGGTTGATCCCGTGCTGAGCCAGTCCTCCTGGCGCTGGGGGTTGATGGGTTCGTCTAAGTCAGTCCTCCCGGTCGGCTGGGGTTGAATCGTCGTCTGAGCAGTCCTCCCCCTGGCGCTGGGGCTGATGTCCGTTGAGTCAGTCCTCCCTGGCGAGCTGGGGTGATGTCCCACTGAGCCAGTCCTCCTGGCCGGGCTGGGGTAGACGTCTCCGTCTGAGATCAGCCTCCCTTGGCGGCGGGGTGACTGCCCGTCTGAGTCAGTGCCTCCCTGGCTGCTGGTGGCGATGTCCCGTCTGAGTCAGTCCTCCCTGTGCTGGGTTGATGTCCCCGTCTGAGTCAGTCTCCTCCTTGGCGGCTGGGGTTTGATGTCCCGCCTGAGCCAGTCCTCCTGGCGCTGGGGTTTGATGTTCGTCTGAGTCCGTCCTCCCTGGCGGCTGGGGTTGATGTCCGTATCTGAGCCAGTCCTCCCTGGCGGCTGGGGATGATGTTCCTCCTGAGTCAGTCTCCCTGGCGGCTGGAGCTGATGTCCGTCTGAGTCAGCGTCTCCCTGGCGGAGCTGGGGTTGATGTTCCGTCTGTGCCAGGTGCCCTCCCTGGCTGGCTGGGGTTGATGTCCGTCTGGTCAGTCCTCCCTGGCGGCTGGGGTTGAGTCCGTCTGAGTCAGTTCCTCCCTGGGCGAGCTGAGGGGTTGACGTCCAGTCTGAAGCAGTCTCCCATGGCGGGCGGGTTGAAATGTTCCGTCTGAGCCAGTCCCTCCCTGGCGCCTGGGGCTGAGATGTCCGCACTGAGTCAGGCCGCCTGGCGGCTGGGGGTTGATGTCCGTCTGGCAGTCCCTCCTGGCGCTGGAGTTGAATGTCCGTCTGAGCCAGCCTCCCTGGCGGCTGGGGTTGATGTCCGTCTGAGCCAGTTCGTCCCTGGCGGCCATTCCGGGGTTGATGGTGGCCGTGCTGGAATGTCATCCTGCCTGCGCTGGGTGTAAGTGTTGCCGTCTGAGGGCAGTGTCCTCCCTGGCGGCGGAGGGGGTTGATGCCCGTCTGAGCCAGTCCTCCCTGGTCGGCTGGGGTTGATGTCCTTCTAAGTCCACCCTCCCTGGCGGCTGGGGTGTTGCACGTAACTGGGCCAGATCCCCTGGCGGCTGGGGTTTATGTCCTTCTGAGTTCGTCACTCCCCTGGAGGCTGGTTGATTCCCGTCCTGAGCCAGTTCCTCCTGGCCGGCTGGTGTTGATGTCCCGTCTGAGTCAGTCCTCCCTGGCGGCTGGGGTTGATGTCCGTCTGAGCCAGTCCTGCCTGGCGGCTGGGGTTGATGTCCGCCTGAGTCAGTCCTCCCTGGCGGCTGGGGTTGATGTCCGTCTGAGTCAGTCCTCCCTGGCGGCTGGGTTGATGTCCAGACTGAAGTCAGTCCTCCCTGGCGGCTGGGTTGATGTCCAACGTCGAGTCATCCCTCCCTGGCGCTGGGGGTGAGCCGTCTAGAGCCATCCTCCCGGCGAATGAGAGGTTGATGCCGTCTAAAGTCAGTCCATCCTGGCGGCTGGGGTAATTTGATGTGGGCGGGGGGGGAGGGGAATTGGGGCGAAGGGGAAGGGGAGGAGGAGGGGGGGGCCGGGGGCGCGGGGGAAGAGAGGGTAGGGGCTGGGGCTCGTGGGGGGGGGTGCGGGGGAGGCGGGGGGCCGGGCCGGGGCGGCGGGGGGGGGGGGCAGGGGGTAGGTCTGAGTCAGTCCTCCCTGGCGGCTGGGTTGATGTCCGTCTGAAAGTCTATGGTCCTCCTCTGCGGCTGGGGTTGATGTCCGTCTGAATCAGTCCCCCTGGCGTCTGGGGTTGACTGCCGCTGAGCCAGTCTGCCATTCCTGGCGGCGGGTTGTATGTCCGTCTGAGTCAGTCCTCCCTGGCGCTGGGGTTGATGTCCCGTCTTCAGTCAGTCCTTCCCTGCGCTGGGTGTGATGTCCGTCTGAGTCAGTCCTCCTGCGGCTGGGGTGGAGTCCGGTCTGAGTCAGTCCTCCGCGCGGCTGGGGTTAGGATTGTCCGCCGTCCGAGTCATCCTCCCCTAGACGGCTGGGGTTGATGTCCGGTCGAGTCAGTCCCCCTGGCGGCTAGGGGTTGATGTCCGTCTGAGTCAGTCCCTCCCTGGCGGCTGGGGTTTATGTCGTCTGGTCAGTCCTCCCTGTCGGGCGTGAAGGTTGATGTCCGTCTGAGTCAGTTCCCCGCTAGCGGCCTGGGGTTGATGTGCACGTCTGAGTCGAGACCTCCCTGGCGGCTGGGCTGATGTCCTAAGAGTCAGATCCTCCTGGGCCTGGGGTTTGTTGATGTCGTCTGAGTCAGTCCTTCCTGGCGGCCCTGGGGTTGATGTCCGCTGATCAGTCCTCCCTGGTCGGCTTCGGTTCGCAAGATTCGCGGTGGTGCACGTCAAGTCCTCCCTGGCGGCTGGGGTTTATGTCCGTCTGAGTCCAGTCTCCCTGGCGGCTGGGGTTGGATGTCGTCTGAGTCGTCTCCCTGGCGACTGGGGCCTGATGTCCGTCTGAGTCAGTCCTCCTGGCGGCTGGGGTTGAGTCCGTCTGAGTCAGTCCTCCTTGGCGGCTGGGGTTGATGCCCGTCTGAGCCAGTCCTCCCTGCGCTTGGGTTGATGTCCGTCTGAGCCAGTCCCTCAATGGCGCTGGGGATTGATGTCCCGTCTGAGCCAGTCCTCCGCGGGCGGCTGGGGTTGAATCGCCGTCCTGAAGACCAGTCCTCCCTGGCGCTGGGTGTGATGCCCGTCTGAGCAGTCCTCCCTGGCCGGCTGGGCTGATGTCCGTATAAGAGTCAGTCCTTCCCTGGCGCTGGGCTGATGTCCCCTGATCCAGTCCCTCCCTGGCGGTCTGGGGTTGATGTCCGTCTGAGTCAGTCCTCCCTGGCGGCTGCGGGGTTGATGTCCGTCTGAGCCAGTCCGTCCCTGGCGGCTGGGGCTGAGGTCCGTCTGAGTCAGTCCTTCCTGGCGGCGTGGGGTTTGATGTCCGTCTGAGCCAAGTCCTCCCGGGTCGGCTGGGGTTGATGTGGTCGTCTGAGTCAGTCCTCCCTGGCGCTGGGGTTGATGCCCGTCTGAGTCAGTCCTCCCTGGGGCAGGCTTGGGGTTGATGTTCAGTCGTCTGAGCCCAGTTCCTCCCTGCGGCCTGGGTTTGCTGTCCGTCTGAGCAGTCCTCCCTGGCTGCTGGGTTGATGGTCTCTGAGTCAGTCCTCCCTGGCGGCTGGGGCTGATGTCCGTCTGAGTCAGTCCTCCCTGGCGGCTGGGGCTGATGTCCGCCTGAGTCAGTCCTCCCTGGCGGCTGGGGTTGATGTCCGTCTGAGTCAGTCCTCCCTGGCGGCTGCGGGTTGATGTCGTCTAAGTCAGTTCTCCCGGTCGGCTTGCGCGGTTGATGTCCGTCTGAGCAGTCCTCCCGCGTCGGCTGGGGTTTTGAGTTCGTTCTGAGTCAGTCCTCCCTGGCGGCTGGGCCGTTGATGCCCGTCTGAGTCAGTTCCTCCCTGGCGGCTGGGGTTGACTGTCCAGTCTTGAGCCAGTTCCTGCCTGGCGGCTGGGGTTGATGTCCCGGCCTGAGTCAGTCCTCCTGGCGGCTGGCGGTTGATGTCCGTCTGAGGTCAGTCCTTCCCTGCGGCTGGGGTTGATGCCCGGTCTGAGCAGTCCGGCCTGGCGGCTGGTGATGTTCGTCTTAAGTCAGTTCTCCGGTCGGGCTCGCGGGTTGATGTCGCGTCTGCAGCCAGTCCTCCGGTCGGCTGGGGTTGATGTTCGTCTGAGGTCAGTCCTCCCTGGCGGCTGGGGTTGATGCCCGTCTAAGTCAGTCCTCCCTGGCGGCTGGGGTTGATGTCCGTCTGAGCCAGTGCCTGCCTGGCGGCATGGGGTTGATGTCCGCCTGAGTCATCCTCCCTGGCGGCTGGGTGTGATGTCCGTTTCTGCAGCCCAGTCCTCCCTGGCGGCTGGGGTTGATGCCCGTCTGAGTCAGTCCTCCCTGGCGGCTGGGGTTGATGTCCGCCTGAGAATCGATACACTGCTGCTCTGGGATTGACGGAATCGCAGATCGCCGAGTCAATCTCAGTTATTGGCTGGGTTTGGTCTTCCTGTCAGGCGCATATACAAGGCCTGTTCGTATTGTAATCGGAGGTTCCTAACCAATCACAGTTCCTGACCAATCGCTGTTAATGGATGACGTGGCGCGTTCTGTTAGGCTTATACAATATTCCTGTATATCGATCTGGGGGATTCCTGTTTGTTGATGTTGGAATAGGAGGTATCGTTAATTTGCTCGTATTAGGTTATGAGGAGTTTATATTACGGTCCAGCACGTACATCGAGTTAAATGAAGAGCAAGTGTCCTAAATGATACAAATATTAATATTAATTTGATGCTGCATAATTTATTGAATAATTTAATTTAATCATATTTTTATAATTTATTTAATTGTATCATAATTTTACAAAAATGTAATGTAATTGTGTACATAATTTATCGCTGTCTAAAAATAGCAATATATAAATTGTAGGGTTTCATTTTCAATCGCAATCTATCAGTTAGTCAATCAATTAGTGAAAAATGAATGTAACAAGTTGGTACATTAGTACATTATTCTGAATATTTATTGCCAGAAGCTTTGGCTTTACGGAGACTTTGGCTATATCTGGCGCAAGCCGAGGGACAAACTAATCAGTATATCAACAAATGTTCCGTGTAAGAACATCCCGATCTTGCGAAATCCCAATCCCGGGAAAGCTGTCTTCCCGAGATTACCCATATGGTATGTTCACTCTATCTGACGGTGTTGTCATGACTACTATGTAATGCAGCCGCTCAGGGGTGGATGAAGGTAAAATAACACAATTATGCTGATGTGGCTCAGGTAAACGCGTCCACGTAGAGAAGCGCTCGCAATAATGAAAATATATCGTTTATCGGCCTAGTTGGGCTAAGATCGGAATGTTACGAATTTTCTGCACCACAGAATAGCCCCGCTATTGACATTTCCCGG
The DNA here is from genome assembly GCA_014673585.1 of Semibalanus balanoides. Lineage (NCBI taxonomy): Eukaryota > Metazoa > Arthropoda > Thecostraca > Balanomorpha > Balanidae > Semibalanus > Semibalanus balanoides. The sequence goes on along the minus strand of VOPJ01004244.1, from coordinate 40,215 downwards.
GAAAGCTGAAAATGCCGACCTGGAAATTCCTCATAGCGGTGGCTTTATAGCAACAATATTATTTGGCATTACCATGCGTTTAAAGTTTGGTCTAGTTGGTTGGGCAGAGGCGCTAAGTTTGTGTTACATTGGCTTCACCAACTCAACAGAGAACTCCACCTCTGCTTCGTCCTGGTTTGTCTTTACACTGATGAACACTGCCAAGGTTTTCGGTC
>VOPJ01004244.1:0-35000 GCA_014673585.1 Semibalanus balanoides | reverse complement strand
AATAGGCGACGTGTAACGTAGAGCTAAGTGGACACTTGATTGCTTGACACTATCGCTCTGCGGCCTTCTGAGACATCTTGCTCAGCCATTTTTAAAAATGCTCACCCATAGCCATCATTTATAAAACCCTTTACAATAGATACACTCTCTTTGTCATGAGCATCATTATCATGTAGTATGCTGTGATTAAAGGGACACTGCCACCTCTTAACATTATATTTGAGTTGAGATAGCCATTTTGCGTGCTGCAATTGCAATTATGTATGGCATAAAAGTAAAACAACCATGAGTTCGAATCACAGAGAAATTCGAGTTTGGTTTGACATCTGTAACATCCCAGTCCCCAAATGTATTTGAATGGCCCCTGAGCCGATGTCCGTAGTCTCTCTTTGCTAAATATTTATTACAAGTTCGACTTGTTTACCTTTGGCTATTACATTAGCCACACACTTGTCATACTTAATGGCAGCGTGAAGGTTTCTTTTTTCCCTCAAAGGGGAAATTCCTTCATATTGACGTATCAGCCCAATATTAAAAAACCCATTTTTCATGAAAATTGAGGCAATGTTTGTGAGAAACAAATGTCATAGTCGTGTTCAGCAGCAATTACTTCATATTTTGCACCACAAACGGCGTAAATTTGAGAGCTTTTTTGGAAGGTGGCAGTGTCCCTTTAATGCAATGTGTGAAATGCAGGCATGGACCATGGTAGATAATACAATGGACCATACTAGTGGTGCCAATTGGTCCGAACATTTTCGGAAATCCGAATTTGTTCGAACACCGATCGGTGTTCGGTCGGACATACGCATATTTCTTTGGACATTTCGACATCCAATGCCCAAGGATGCCTTGTCGTGTATTTATATGGATATATAATGATTTATGGCTTCTGATATCCTAACTGTAGCGTTATTGACACGAATGCCTATATTTTATGTAATATATGTGAAGTACACTGGGACGTTTTACATTCCATATTACATTTTGTTTCTGGATTTTGCGACAAATTTCGGACAAAACAAATGATTCTTCGAACAGGTTTCGGACGTGACAGCTTGACCATGGTCTTGACATCGGTTGGACATTGACAAATATTTTCTGAAACTGGCACCACTAGACCATACCGAAAGTGGACCCTGCTCGTATATTTGTTGGTAGTCAAAGGCCAAAGCTCACATAATCCGTAACACAGGGGTGATGTCTTCTGAAAATGATTGGTAGGTCTCCAATGCTAACTAAATATATTTGTTAAAGTCATTTTTACCATGCAACACCATAGGCCTGTGTACAAATTTGACATTATTGGTAGGGCTTTGGCCCTAACAAGCCTATAGATAACGACACCCATGCCGTAACATATATCTGGAAAATAATGTCAAGATTTCCGTGTTCCGACTCGACGAAAAGCTGTTTTCCTTTCGACAAAGTTTGTCAGGCCGGGAACAAAACGGGCCATTGCATTGTCGCCTGTCGAATTAAAATATTCTAGTGTTTAGAAAGTTTTCCAGTTCACATTAAATGAAAAATTCCACCTGAAATACATATGCTTCGTTTTCGCACTGAAGCGACGAACGTGTGGTTCACGTCGCTGACCGTTTCTAGACAAACGCTGCCGCCGCGTTTTTCGTTTACGTGAACAACCTATGTCATGGCATTTACCGATGCATTCTATTTCCAGGGAATGAATCCTCAAGTGGACGACGAGATAAAGGCTGAGCCAAACGAATCAGGTAAGCCAACCAACGTGACCGAGCAAGTCCATTGCAAATAGCAACTTGTATTTGTGTGAACGGTTCGATACCTTTAGACACTAAACATGTGTATGCTCCTTTTTTACCAACACTGCACGGGCCACGGTATGTTGTAATTCCTAGTGTTGTGTTGTGCTGTATACGTAATCATGAGATGATTTTTAAGTTCGATGGGGCAAAATGCCACGTTTACGTTTCTTCAGTAGGCAAAATACCCCTTTTCATTTTTCAATAACTGATAAATCTGACAAAAGCTAGTGGGGCAAGCATACAATTGGCGGACAATGGTCCCAATGCCTCAATAGAATCATAGAATGATCTACCCGTGGTTATAGTTACTCATGGGGTACCAATGACCTTATGTCACATTAAGTTGATTTTATGGACCCCAATTTACACTGGAGAGCTGTTTATTTAGCACATTTTCGGTAGCAATGCCATGCTGATTTGCTGAGGCTGTGAAAGTGCATCGGTAGTCCTAAGACATTATTTCTAGAACCGATGAGACACTGTGTGCATTTAATTTATCAACTTAATTTTAACCTTTTCGAACAAGCTGAGCTAGTGGATGTGGCAGCGTGATATGTTTATAAGACCCAGACTTAACTAAGCAATGCTATGTTTATATCTAAGACCCAGACTAAGCCGTTGCAGTTGCAGACTGGAGGGGGTGTTCAATGACATCATAAAGACAGGGGACTGGGAAGGGAAAGCCCATAATTTGAAGAGTGTAGACTATGCAGAGTGGGACACTGTACGTCACTCCCACATGTGTCAGGAGCAGTGACGTCATCACCGGGAGGGTGAGGATGTGGGGGATCGCTTCGGCCGGAGCTCGTCCCCCTAGATTCGCCAGATTTTAACAGTCTGATGGGGCTGGTCCCCCAAACCGTTAACTGCCACGCCACTCCCAACCCCTGGCTGCGTCTCCCCCTCATTTTTTTTTGTGCGGCGACGCCACTGGTCAGGAACCCGGTGCCTGGCACAGTGGCACACCCAGTACGGAGAGATCCCCGGTGCCTGGCACAGTGGCACACCCAGTGCGGAGAGATCCCCCGGTGCCTGGCACAGTGGCACACCCAGTACGGAGAGACCCCTCCGGTGTCTGGCACAGTGGCACACCCAGTACGGAGAGACCCCGTTCCAGACGTTGGCGGCCTCCCAGACGCAATACCACACATCACATGAGTTATGACATGCCTCTTAGATGCAGGCTCTACGGTAGCGCTGTATTTCTCCGTACTATTACATATATTTGCATCCGTCGGTGTTGGGGTAGTGCGGTGCTGCCGCCGCCGCTGCCGGCTGGAGCTGCCGCCAGGGCCGGACATTAGCTGCAGCTGCCGGCTATAATGATTAGCTACCAGCTGTTCCCTGCCTCTATACACGGAGAGTCCACGTCCTGGGGAGGGGGGGGGGACAGCTGCGGCCTTGAGGGAGAGCGGCGGAAGGGACGGGGAGGCGATGGGAACACCCTAACCAACTGCACTGGAGACTGGAGTGGGGCTGAGTGAGGGCTTGACCGAAGGGTCTGAGGGGAGGGATGGGGGACACCCCAACACCTGCACTGGAGTGGAGTCTGAGGGCACAGGCGGCGGCGGGAGTAGCTTGGCTATACACACAAGAGGGTGGGAATCGGGTGTCGGCGCCGGCGCTGAGGTTAGCGTTCTGAAGGAACGAACTATTCCTTCGACTCAAAGGGTATTTCATCTTTAATATAGTTCATACCAGAGATGGCGGGGGATGAAGAACGCCGGTCCTTCCTCAGACTTCCTCCACACGGGATACCGTATGGAGAAGGGCCCACTCTCCCTACTTCTACTGCCCACTCTCTACTGCTCTCTCCCTCTCCGGTCCTCTCCCTCTCTGGTCCTCTCCCTCTCCGGTCCTCTCCCTCTCCGGTCCTCTCCCTCTCCGGTCCTCTCCCTCTCCTCTCCCTCTCCGGTCCTCTCCCTCTCCGGTCCTCTCCCTCTCCGGTCCTCTCCCTCTCCGGTCCTCTCCAGAGTCTCCCATTCCATCCCCCCGACAACCGGCGACGGTGCGACCCGCACTGGTCTGGCGCCGCGGAAAAGCAATCTACCTAGATTGGGAATATATCTGAACCACTACGAAAACGCACTGGTGCGGTGATGTCACTAAATGCTTAAACAAATACAACTGATGACCTGAAATGATGATAATGCTTTTTATGATCAGATAATTTGAGAATCATGACGATGCTCTTGTCGATGCCAATTTGCGTCTAGGTGCTCTAACCGAACAATAATTCGTGTTTGCACTAAATGTACCGACCGGTGACCGTTTTAGAAAATGACTAAAACGCCTTATTAACGTCACTAGCATTATTAATGGTCGAATAGCGCTCGCGCATGCCCTATTGCATGCACGGCTTACAGACTGCAGCATTGGCGAGACCCGGTGTTGCGTTGGCTGGATGGGCATGTTGTTTATATCGCTTGCCATTCGAACGCTGCGCCCCTTTGGTGCAAGTCACAACTCACACTTCACATCACTCATGCAAATGTCGTAGTTCCCTATCCAAATGGTGCACTGCCCCACAGTGTGACCGACGTTGTGTTTTTCCTGCCAACTTTTGTCACATTGAAAGATTACTTTGCATGTAAATTTCCATTTTGTCACCTCAAACAAGGAAAACAACCAACCAGTAAAACATTTTGCCCCACCAACTTAGTCTGAAAAGCTCCGCCCATGCTCATGTAACTGTACTGGCGGTGTGGTGTGACAGGCAGATTATTCTACACGGTGCACACCTTATGTCCCAACGGGCGCATGTTATCGTATTGGGCCATATTGTCTCAAAGTGATAATAGCAAGGAAAATATGTTTAGCTGTGTAGGGTATTTTGAAATCCTGAGCGAGCGCTCGCGATTCGCTCAACCGCACGTCCGATTGACAAGCGGGCTTCTTTGCTGAGCAGCCCCATCCAACGTTGTGCCCTGTTTGAGACCGGTGCCGACTCACGTTGGAAACTACCACTGCGCGTGCTGCGTGCCGCGTGCCGCTCCTAAATTCTGCGTCCGGCAGAATTTAGGAGCGCAAGTTTTACGTGCCGACATACCTGAACACGGTCCGCACCGCCCCCGACGTCACCTGACCTTGAGTGCGACCACTGCCACCGGCTGCAGGCCATCCCGGTCAGATCCCGGTCATGGGCAAACAGCGAGCGTCGAAGCGATTCGACCCCGGGCTGCCACTACCGGGGGAGGTTAGAAGCCCAGCGCTCTCCCGACTGAGCTACAGGGGCAGACAAAATGCCCCCAATAACCTTATAAAAATGCCTGAGGCAATATCTCCGGAACCAATGCTTGGATTTCAGTAAAACTTTCTCAGCTCGCTTTAGCGCCCCAGATTACCATACAATAGGGCGTCACATAACCATTGAGTTGAGGCGCCCTTAAGCCCAAATCGTCATCATCATCATTTTTGGTCCAAATCGATGGCACTGAGGATGTCAACCCCTAGTTTGTTGAGTTGTCGTGGAATGCCCCGAATACAAAACCTTTGATATTTGAATTAGTCTCATTCATCTTCTCATCATCTGTCATTATGTACTCTCAATAACCCCCGGATTATAACCATCAATTACAATGTCTCTTATGTCACCACATATAACCGCATATAAGGGCGCCATATAACTATTTTGTTGCGGCGCCCATAAGCCCCAATCATCATCATGTCACCACATAATTCAGATGAGAGTCCAGCCCAGGCTCCAAAGATGCAACGTCTATCGCTAAATGTCTCATCTGCCCCAGTGCCACTCGGCAATGCCGTCATTTCTGACCAGGATGAACTCATTTCGGGAAAATAGCGGGCCTTCTGAATCACGATGGGAATGTGCTGCTTTCAGGTGGATGGCTGCAAGACGAACGAGCTGAATCCGGCTGACGTTTAGGTGACTGACGTGGGTGTTTGTGTGGTGTTTGTTTCTGCACTAGCTTACCCTGCCCGGTGTTGCTTGCTTGGGACTGGAGCAGGATGGTCGCGGTTATAATTCTCCCACTGCCTGACGTTGCCTGCTATGCTCTGCAGGGATTGGGGTTCGGGGTACATATTTAAGTGCAGTAGTCTTCGGGGATGTTAAGAGTCTTAGTGGGTGATTTCTGATATCACTGCCTTTATATTCGTTGATGTGGACGGCTTAGTTACTAGTGTGGTGATGGTGATTTTTTTAACCACGATTTAATTTATTGCATCGTTTAATGACCGTTGTTTTAAAGACAGCATGAAGGAGGGAATGCTCTCGTTTTATTTATTTTATAGGCAGGTTGTTTTGCGTTAGGTTATATACGACCTCCTTGCACTCTTCGCCCTTCCCCGCTAGTCACCAAATCATTCGAGTGACCCCTTTTTGCATGCTTTTTATTTCAACCGTCAATGTGACGGTGGTGCGCAAACGTGCGTACGCGATTCCGCATCTTGGCTCACAAGTGGCACTGCAAATTCTGTTGCATGGAAGGGAAGCTAAATGCACTTTGTCGCACCTCCTGTTGCCTACGTGCTCACCTATGGGCGCCATATAACTACTTTGTTGCGGCGCCCTAAAGCCACAATCATCATCATCATCATCATACGTGCTCACCAACTCAGAACTTCATGTGTTCATCTAAACAATTCGTGCCACTTGAACCTAAACCTGTGAGACGATCCCGGAGGAAATATACCGGCCCGGATCATGGATCAAGTCGTGGGATCAATAGTTTGTGGATCACCATCACTACGGGAAATCAATGCCCCGTCCAGTTTCTCAGTCTTACCCCGGGATCGATGGTGGCGCTGCTGCCAGACCAGCCTGAAGTGACCAAGCTAGCTTCCCCGTCCCCAGACGAACGTCGTTAGCTGCTATCAGGCCCTCGATGGCAGCCTCGATGGTAGCCTCGTGGTCCGGTATTTTGCATCGCTGGGTGTGCGGGGGAGTCTTAGAGGGAAGTCAAAACATAGCAGTTTTTCCGTCCTCAGACGAACATCTTGGTGTATCAGCTTCGTTGGGCTGTCCTCAGAGTCAAATGGTTGTCCTCAGCTTCGATGGCTGTTTCAGCCGCAATGGTTGTTCTTAGCTGCAATGGTTTGGTTGTCCGTAACTACGCTGGGCGTCATCGGCTTCGCTAGTTGTTCGTAGCCTGGATGGTGTCTTCAGAGTAACAATGTCGTTGTTCTCAGAGGATTCCCCCTTGTTCGCAGAAAAGCTTTTAGGCGAACTTTGGCGAATTTTCTCGGACGGGCCTCAATGGGTGCCACCCGACCATTGTTGGTTGGTTGGCTGACTGCCTAAAGTGTCGTGGCCTGATAAAAGAGTGGTCAGTACCTAATTGTCGACACTATGTAGAAAAGGGTCAACTGAGACTTCTTCGTTTATTATTATTGACGTTTTAACGCGAGAATAACGAGCTAAGTCAATGACTTACGGGGTATCTGTATTAATGTTCGCTCGGTGGCGGTGCTCTTGTGACTGGCTGATACTGTCATGACTCACATGTATTTTAATTTATTTATTTGAATTGTTTTAGGTTACTATATGGCGCGGCTGGTTTTGCAGCGTTATCCGCAACGTGCAGTCGCATATTCGTGCACATCATTTTTCTGTTATACGTGGATTTACTCATGTATATATTATATATTTACTATTACTGACTTTAATTTATGTATTTGAATTGTTTTAGGTTACTTTATGTCGCGGCTGGTTTTGCAGTTTTATCCGCAACGTGCATATTCGTGCACATCATTTTTCTGTTACACGCGGATTTACTCATGCATATGTTACAGTTAGTTATATATTTAATATTACTGATTGCACCAGAATGACTATATGTATTGGTAGTACTAACTCACGCCTGGAACAAGAAATATTGATTCACTCTCCAATCCCATGTCGCAGGATCATTTACTTTAGCCATCGTTTGTGTTTGTGTCAGAGAACTACCAAGTTTACATATATACATTTAGTCGAATGGCAAATCGTTTGAATGGATGTTTTTTTAAGGTCATGACCCACGCTAAGCAGAGCTTGTCGTGCAGGTCCTGGCCCCACTATACCATCGCACAATTCCTGGTAGGCGGCAAAATGTAGAAGCATAAGATTTACGTGCCCCTGCCCAAACATACCTAGACACGCCCTCTGACGTCACCTGACCTTGAATACCACCGCTGCCAGCGGCCGCAGGTCTTTCCAGGTCAATTAGCTAGCGCCGAAGCGACTCGAACCCGGCCTGCCACACCGGGTGAGATTTGAAGCCTGAACTGGCCCTTTGCATGCGAGGGGCCATTACGTCATTTTAAGTTCAAATTGGTCATTTGCTAGCGGGTGCCCACTGCCCATGTGATCACCGCCGCTCCCAATGCACCTTTGTCATGCTAGAGCCTAACCCAACGTCACGCGTCGAGGCACTGACTTGGTCTCGTCTCGACACGAACAACAGCGGATAGCCGCACCCACGCCCCCCGCTGTCTGCTCTTTCCAGTGTCCTAGGATTGCTTTAGAGCCAGGTTGCAGAGTGGAAAATTCAGACTGAAAATCAGCAAAAAGAGTAGAAAATTATCCCTTTAAAAGAACCTTTTTCAAGAATTTACACGTCGAATTTACACGTCTATCAAACAAAACTTGATCAACTATATGGCTTTTCACATTTTAAAGTAAAGGAGTGAAAAATAACCTTAAAAGTGAAAAGGAGTGGAAAATGATCCATCAAATCGGGTAAAAGGAGTGGAATATTATTTCTTGTACGGTGTCGCCTTACACCCAAAATTCCCAATCCTAGGACACTGGGTCACAACATATATTGTTCCCCACCACACCACTTCGCGACTGCAGTCCTCACGTGTGCCTCACCCTCTTTTCAGAGCCGAGCCCGCCGCTGCACCCTGCCGTCGTCGTCGCCTTCTTCGCCTCGTGCAACGTGTGCCACGAGCGATTCGCGCTTCAGGAGAATCATGTGCAGCACATGACCTGCCACCAGGTGTCGCACCCAGCCGTCTGTCGCCGCTGTCCCAGCCGTTTCGCCTCGCCCGCAGAGCTTTCGGAACACATCAAGAACCAGCACGTGCCCGTCAAAAGACGACGCAAGCCGGGACCCGCCCAGGTACGGGCAGATGCGAGCGCTCAGAGGGTTCCGTGGGGAAGTGGTGATGCTTCTTGATGACTAGTAGTGGTGATTAGTGGCTTCTTGATGACTAGTAGTGGTGATTAGATGCTTCTTGGTGACTACTAGTGGTGATTAGTGGCTTCTTGATGACTAGTAGTGGTGATTGGTGGTTTCTTGATGACTAGTAGTGGTGATTAGATGCTTCTTGGTGACTAGTAGTGGTGATTAGTGGCTTCTTGATGACTAGTAGTGGTGATTAGTGGCTTCTTAATGATTACTAGTGGTGATTAGTGGCTTCTTGATGACTAGTAGTGGTGATTAGTGGCTTCTTGATGACTAGTGGTGGTGATTAGTGGCTTCTTGATGACTAGTGGTGGTGATTGGTGGCTTCTTGATGACTAGTGGTGGTGATTAGTGGTTTCTTGATGACTAGTAGTGGTGATTAGTGGCTTATTGGTGACTAGTGGCGTTGTGAGTGTGGTTGGTGTTCCGCGCAGAGTGGAGGAGTGAGTGAGATGTTGAGTTCGGTGTACTGTTACGTTTATCCGAGAGATAATCGTCATCGGCCTCAAGTCATTGCCTATAGGCCCCCTGGTAAACTGGAACTATATTTTGTGTCATCTTTTCGCCGAAGCACAACTATGAATTCATCTTGTCAATTGTCATGTGAAGTCAGCTGGGCGCCACTGGCGTTATATCACGTTATATCACGACACTGGCGTTATTTCGCGCCAGGCTTATCACGCCAATTAGGGCGCCATAACATATGGCGTTATACCTCCACTTTGTCCCTAACATATCCCTGACAGTCTGTTTCCTCGTGTTCTGTTCCCGATGTCCAGACTAAACCATCGTGTCTGTCTCTCGGACAGCCAAACACAGACCCGCCGTAACAGCACGAACATTCACTGACCCCCCCGCTGTCCGTCACAGCAGGATGCATCCCCTCACACCCGCCGCCTACCTAACGCTAACGCCACCTACTTAGTGCACTTACGCGACCGTTCACACCTCGCGTTAAGCACTACAGTGACAAAAAAAACAACACATTCTTTCCATATACTAACCCTTCCCCATCTCCCCATATTGTACTTCCCAGCGTGACCAATAATTACCACTATCACTCACTCAACATACCCCCCCCCCAGTTGACACAGACAACACTAACCCTCCCCATCCCCCCAGGTTGACCACAGCACTAACCCTCCCCTCTCCCCCAGGTTGACCGCGTGCTGCGCTGCGCCGTCTGCGGCATCGACAGCTTCCCGAGCTTCGCCTACTTTCACGACCACCACCTGTACCACCACCTGGTGACCCGGCCGGAGCCGCAGGTCATCCTGGAGCGACCTCAGCCGGCGACCGCGGCCGCCGCCGCCGCGCTCAAACTGACGCTGCGCCGCAGCTGCAGTCAGGAGCAGAACGGCACCGCTCACCAGTTCGAGGTGGGTCTACAAGAGGTTACTAGAACATAGGCGTAGGAACGCGGCGCGGGGGGCCATGAAGGCCATGGCCTCTCACTTTTTGTCCATTTTTGGTGTTAAAATCAACAATTGTACTTAATTACAACAAAATTAAAAAACGCAACAGATCCGCGAAGAACCAAAAAAGGAGCTCAAAACTGCCATAGAAAATCCCGGCAAGGGGATCAAGTTCCCCTCACAGACGAGAATTCGAAATTCGCTGGCCCCCTCACTTCTATTTGTCACGTTCCTACGGCTCATGTACTAGAAACATCAGTCTAGACAGATCATGACGTCACCTTGGGCGCAATGTGACCTTTGCTGTCGAACGCGCCCCTAAACCCTCAATCAATCATATCAATCATAGACGTCACTGGTACTGCAGCCTAAATGGGTGTACGATGCTGTATGACGAAAGGTTTTATGGAATGAGGCTGTATGATCAAACTGACTTTTTTCATATCTTCTTATCTCCACTAATGCTGAATACAATTTAAAGCCACACATTCCTCAGTAGGGTCCTTCAGGTGGTGACCAAAATCTCAAATATACCGTTAATTCCCCATTGTGCTATGTGTGTAAACAGGCGACGGCCACTTATTTTGGTACGTCATACACTTAGTAATTGTCCAAACACTGACGGGGTTGGCCCGTCTTGGGTCTACCTACCCTTGCCGTTCCGACCAGGAGGGGGGGGGTGGGGTGCTCTTCAGGACGGCTGAGCCTGGTCGATTGAGGTGTTTTCTCGGCTGTTCGGATGGAGAGTATTGCGATGAGTTATTGTAATGTCTGTTGTGAGTTCGCGGTTGGAGCTAATAGCGTCATTTTACGTTGCCAGTTGCGGCGCCCCTGAGTACTAATCATCATTTACAGTTGACACGTCTAAAGTTCAGCAGACCGACATTTCCTAGGTGGTATCACTAAAGCCCGGTGTCCACCGCCAGCCGCCACCGGTCAACAACGGAAAGTACAAAGTTCAAGCCGCGAGCCTTATATGGGAAGCATGAGGATCCCCTAAAAATAAAAAAAAGTACGCATCACAGAGGGCGCCACCGTGCGCACCCTGTCCGGTGGCGGTGGCTGGCGACGGGATTTGGTTGGCAAACGTCTTCGCCAGCGGTCGGAAACGGGCACAAAGTTGAACACCGCTGAACTTTATCTCGCTCGTCGCTGCTGTTACCATACGGCGCACGTTGTTACCAGATCTAGCGATTTTTAACTTTTGGAGACATCGCAACGTCACAAACTTTCCTGTACGTTCCCGTCCTGTCCGTTGACCGGTGGCGGTGGGCACCGGGCTGAACCCAGGGCCGTTTCGACCCGTGCGCTTCTCCGCCGATCCTGCAGTTATTGGGCAATCACAGCAATCACGTAAAGCAATCTTGGTCAGCAGCGTCCTCTTGGTCGCCTTCGGAGCCGTCGGAGCCAGCGGGGACGCGACGCGGTTCGGTGGCGCTAGGTCTGACCGCTCCCTCGGAACAGCAGCCACGCTGTTTATAGAGAGAGCAGCAGCAGCAGCGCCAGCAGCAGCGCCAGCAGCAGCGCCAGCAGCAGCAGCAGCAGCAGCGCCAGCAGCGCCAGCAGCAGCAGCAGCAGCAGCAGCAGCAGCAGCAGCAGCAGCAGCAGCAGCGTCAGCAGCAGCAGCAGCAGCAGCAGCGCCAGCAGCAGCGCCAGCAGCAGCAGCGCCAGCAGCAGCAGCGTCAGCAGCAGCAGCGTCAGCAGCAGCAGCGTCAGCAGCAGCAGCAGCAGCAGCGCCAGCAGCAGCAGCGTCAGCAGCAGCAGCACCAGCAGCAGCAGCAGCAGCAGCAGCAGCAGCAGCAGCAGCAGACCGGCGCTCCGTGCCGCGTCACTGCTCACTGGATTCCGCTACTGCAGGGGCTCGGTACATTCCAAAACTGCTGATTCTGTGACTGTGCTGTTGGCGGAAACTAGATTGAGTGAGGCAGTGAGTCGAGTTGCAGAATTCTGGTCCCAGCGTCCCAGCGCTGGGACCAGAACAGCGATGGTCCCCCCAGCGATGGTCCCAGCGTCCCAGCGCTGGGACCAGAACTGGTCACGGCCGTGACTGCAGCCGTGACTGGCCAGGCCAGCGCCATGTCATTGCTGCGCCGTGACCAAAGCTGTAACTTGCCAGCTCATTCCGTGGCCGTGACTAGGCTGTGACCAAATATTTAGGATTTGCTACTCCTCTAGTAGTGAGGGAAATAGGTTGATTTCTGGTGCAGCAGCTATTAGTCAAGAAGAGCGTTTCGCGTACATATCTCATATAGTATCGCGTACTATCTCATATAGGCATTGCAATTATATTTCCTACCCAATTTAGTCACACAAGTTGACTAACGTATCCTTAATATAACACAAGATTCTCCCAGCCTCCGTGCATTATTTCACCATGTTATTCTTTTAAAGTCTCGCACTACGATCACTTCTGTGATCTTGGACTGTTCTATTGATCTCATGGACGTGAATGGTACGGCTCACTCGATAAATATTTCAACTGAGACATGCTCATCACTTTGCCACGTTGTAAACGCCAGCTGTGATTATCTCACAAACCATTTAATGTCAATAACCATCTTGGCATTGCTGGCATTCGATTGAATAGAGGTCGACGGCCGGTTCGCGTTGGTGCGCACGAAATCCCGAATTACTATGGCGTGTGATTGAATACCCGAGGCGAAGCTGTCATTTGCCGCTCATCGACTCATGACGTATGATCCGAGTCTTGAACTGACAATGAAGGCGGACTGGGTCGATTTGTCTTGCTTGTGGAACGGCTGGCGGGTAGGGAAGGCTAGTTGTTTTATAATTATGGTGGTGGTGTGGGGGGGGGGGGGGATTATAAGATATTGGGAACAATAATGACAATTTTCTAAGAACATTGTCAGTATACTTCTGTATTACTAGCGGATACATATGTGCATGATGGGATTCGATTTCGATTAACTATTAATAAAACTATGCATAAGGGATGGAGGGTTTGGCAGATTGATAACCGTTAATTTATGTTCTCATATTCAATCTTCCGTGACCTCCATCACATCGTCCCTCGTCGGCAACTGCCCTCTCCCTCCCTCTCTCTCTCCCTCTCGCCCTCTCTCTCTCCCTCTCACCCTCTCACCCTCTCTCTCTCTCTCCCTCTCACCCTCTCTCTCTCCCTCTCACCCTCTCTCTCTCCCTCTCACCACTGACTTAATTACACCGTACCGGCTGTGGTTTGGCCATGGGGGCTCCGTGACCTATTACACCTGGGTGCAGTTCACCCGACTGGTGCCCACATAACTGCACGTGGTGCATGTGGTACTTTTGGGTGTGCCATGCCGGTTGCAGGTCGCCGCGGCGCCCCCTGTAACCGGCGCGCCGTCCCCTGTCCTCCCCAGTCCCCACCCTTTCCTCATCACCCTTAGTGCACGTGAATCACATGCATAGGTCACGTGGATCCATGTGACGGGACGTGGTGGGGGTGGGGGAGGGGGGCTATGTTCCTGATACCCTCCTGTGATAAGTGGCCTGGCGTCAGCAGTTACGGTGAATAATTGAGGTTATATGACATTTTAGCGTCATGTGACCTTCACTGTCGGAGCGCCCTATAACACCAATCATCATCACGTGACATTTTAATATAGCCAGTCATTTAATGCTGGTGCAGTCATTTATGACTTCTCATCGAGTCACGGCGCCCTAAAGCCCCAATAATCATCATCAGTATCGAGTCAAGGCTGAGTCAATCGACTCGGGGAACAGTTCGTCAAGAAGAGCGTTTGGCGTCGGCGGCAGAGCGTTTTGCACATGGAAAAACAATCACTCAGTTTCACGTCGATATCTATGATAGTTTTCGAGTTAAAATGAAAAGTCACTTTTAGCAGTCCGTCTTTATGAGAAGAATCAAGTGGGTTTACCGCCCGTGGTACCCAAGGGCGGCGTCACCTTCCAAAAGTGGGGGGACGGAGCCACTTTTAAGCTTGGAGGAGGTTAGAGGCGCCACGGGAACAGGCCCTAAATGTCCCTGAATGGGGTGGACTACTGCTGGGGGTAGCGGTCGCGTACACGGTTAGGTGACGTCAGAGAACGAGATGGATCGCACTCAGGTATGCCGGTTACGTATTATTCATGGTAACCGGCAACAAAATATACATATTTTGTTGCCAGTTACCATGAATTAAGCGATTTGATGGTGGGGTGCGCCCGTGAAACAAGCCCTGCTTTGCGCGGGGCGCGTGTTTTGAAATGTAATGTTGAGATAAGTAAAATCCATTGAAAAGCAACAGCATCTGACATTTTGTTAACCTAACTAACCTAACCCTCCTAACCTAACCGAACCTAACCTAACCTAACCTAACCTAACCTAACCTAACCTAACCTAACCTAACCTAACCTACCTATACCTAACTAATTTAACATGGCTTTTATTACTCAACATACATTTAAACACGCGCGCGGCGGCCTGACCTCCGGAAATCCATGCCGTTTTAATAAGATTTTTTTTCTTACACGATTTTGAACTAATTTTTTGAAATACAACTTCTTTATAAAATGTCAAAATAGCCATACATCGCGCCGATTCAGGACAGAAGGACGTACATGATTAATTTTATCAAAACTATATGCGTACTCTCCGCACCGTCAAACGTGGCTCAGCCAATCAGATATTCGGAAGTAGTCGGGTAAGATTACTGCAAAGCCTCTGCCTAGGTGCGTAGGGCCCACATTCTTGACATTCCTTCGACAAAAAGTATAATATATTCGGGTGGAGAGCCCTTTCAGCCCAGAAAACTTGAAGTTAGGGGTTTTCAACACGGGCTATAAAACTGCTATCTCAGTTCAAAATCCATGTTGAAGGTGAACTATTTCCTTTAAGCTTCTGACAACATTTATATAAGAAAATACTTTCATGTGAAAAGCCAGTTGATTAAGTCACAGGTGGAGTCGATGCCCCTCTCAAACCTGTTTTGTCATGATGATGGTGAGTCGGGTTTACTTGCGCTGCAACTGCCAAAGCTGTGGGGCGCTCACATGATATGACCAATGATGTCAGCAACCGCATGCTATGCCACTATCGGCTTAATTTATTTTATTTATATTATTTGTTATTCTTTGGCACGATACTAT
This sequence comes from Semibalanus balanoides, assembly GCA_014673585.1. Taxonomy (NCBI): domain Eukaryota; kingdom Metazoa; phylum Arthropoda; class Thecostraca; order Balanomorpha; family Balanidae; genus Semibalanus; species Semibalanus balanoides. The sequence continues at coordinate 19,577 of VOPJ01004244.1, read as the reverse complement.
GACCGTCACACGACCGATCATACTATTATGTATTATTTGTCCATACAACTATTTGTGAAGCCATCATCAGTCAAGTAGGTACTTATTGACTCAAAGGGTTCAAAGTCCTTGTAATACACTTGTAATTCATCATTTATCGAACTCCTAGTAATTTTCGGCATTTACGCGATTCATTTCATTGACATTGAAGGATAAATCTGCAATATCACGTTTACCATTTGAGTTTGAAAGGAGTTAACTCCAACTCAGCTTAAATTATGAGTCGTTTGAAGCATTTTTGTAACACACATCCGCCCCCTGTAACTCAGTGGGACAGCGCTGGACTTTATCTGACATATCCCGGAAGTGGCAGCCTGGGTTCGAGTCGCTTCGGCGCTCGCTGTTTGCTCCTGACTCGGATGACCTGGCGGTCCGGTGGGCAAGTGGTCGCACTCGAGGCCAGGTGACGTCAGCGAGCGGGGCGGACCGTGTCCACTGTCCAGGTACATTCCTTCGTAAAACTTTAAAACGTAAAACGTAAAACTTTCGTCTATAAATTCTGCCGGCCAACAGGAATTGCGCGATCGGGTGGTGAGGTCAGGACCAGCGCAACAAGCTGTGCTTAGCGCGGGTGCTGACCCGGAAAGCCTTCCATACAAAATATTCGGACTAAATAAATACAAAAACACACTGAGCGATGAGTGGGTTATGAGCATGACGTTGACTTATAAATCAGGAGTTAAATAATAGCATTCGAGCCAGTCTCCACATCAATTTCCAGCATTGGTGCCCCCCCCCCTAACCAGAATGATGACGATGGTTTTGGCTCAGGGGCGCTGCAACTGGAAAGGCAATATGACACCAACGACCCATCCCAACTTGACAGAATCGCTACCGATTCAACCTGTTTTATTGCACGGTCTCCACTTGATTCACCCGAGCTCTATGTATTATAGTTGTCACTTCCCAGCCAACAATTAACTTGAGCACTGATTGGGCATAATGGGATTAAACCATTGTGCCCGATCAGTGCCCAAGTTATTTGTTGGCTGGGTTATGGGCGCCATGTGACTTTCGCTGTCGGAGCGCCCTAAAGCACCAATCATCATAGTTTTCACTTACCCAGTCTTCAGAGTAAACGTGACCAGGCGCAAAACCACCACTATTGCTGGCATACCCAATAACCCCAATGTCTAACGCGTCCATCCACTGACCTGGCATCCCTCCGCCGATCTGGCATCCCTCCGCTGATCTGGCATCCCTGGCCCCTCCGCTGGTTTGGCATCCCTCCGCTGATCTGGCATCCCCCTCCTGCTGATCTGGCATCCCTCCACTGACCTGGCATCCCTCCGCCGATCTGCCCCCTCGCTGATCTGGCGCCCCTCCGCTGATCTGGCATCCCTCCGCTGATCTGGACATCCCTCTGCTGATCTGGTCCCCCTCCCCTGATCTGGCATCCCTCTGCTGATCTGGCATCCCTCTGCTGATCTGGCATCCCTCCGCCGATCTGGCGCCCCTCCGCTGATCTGGCGCCCCTCCCGCTGATCTGGCATCCCTCCCCTGATCTGGCATCCCTTTGCTGACCTGGCATCCCTCCACTGACCTGGCATCCCTCCGCCGATCTGGCGCCCCTCTGCTGATCTGGCATCCCTCCGCCGATCTGGCATCCCTCCGCTGATCTGGCGCCCCTCCGCTGATCTGGCGCCCCTCTACCGCTCTGACACATTATCTCTCTCTCCGTTCCAGGTGATCCCATCAGACGGCTGTTCGTCAACCGGATCCGACTCCGGTATGGACACCTCCGAGCCGGCCTCGCTCGCCGGTCCGCCGCTAGAGGCGCCACCATCGCTCGCCGAGCGCCTCCCGTCCGACGAGGGCCTCGCGCCGGGTGACGACGACTCGCGCTGGTCTGCAGGCGAGGCGGGCGAGGCGGGCGAGGCGGGCGAGGCGGGCGTCGCCGACGAGGACTCGCCGCTGTCGGAGGACGATGCGCTGCACGTGGACGCCGCTGCGGGCGAGGACGATACTCCGGCGGAGGAGAATGAGGAGGCAGGTGACGCGCTCGACGAGCCGTCGTACGGTGACGGTGACGAGGACCCGGACGAACCCGGCGCGATCGACCCCGACTTCGACAGCATGAACCTGCATATGTCGGAAGACGGGGAGGGAGAAGGTGACGAAGAGCCGGGCGACAACGGGCTGGCCGGCGAGCAGCCGGGCGAGCCGGCAGCGGAGGACGCCGCGCAGCCGGGCGATGTGGTCGTCGCTGACGTCCTCCCTGAGGGCGAGGAGCAGGACGATGTCCTCCGCCTGCTGGACTCACTAAACCGCGCCGGTGCGCGGAGTGCCTCCACGCCGCCGCCGCCGCGCCTGCTGCCGGTCGGCTCACCGGCGGCGCACCAGCTCATGCCTGTCGGATCACCAGCAGCGCACCACCTGCCTGTCGGCTCGCCGGGGGCGCACCAGCGAATGACGGCCTCGGCGCCGCCGGCGGACACAGAGGCGGGCAGCCCGGCGCCGCCGCGTTCCGTCGCCTCCGACCCCGGCACGTCGGCCGGGGACGGAGACATGGTATCCCCCAGCCTGCAGGACCTGGTGCAGCCGCCGGACGGCGCGCCGCAGCAGGCTGCCGAGGGCGAGGCGGCGGCAGGCGAGGGGGAGCAGGGCGCTGGCCAGCCGCTGATCCGGATGGCAGCGATCGCGGCCAACATCCCAGACGAGCGCAGCTTCCGGCACGAGCCCCCGTCGACGCCGCAGCCGCCGCAGCTGCAGCCGCGGCCGGACGGACAGCGGCCGCCGCAGCAGCAGCCGGCGGCCGCCGGTCTGCCGCCGCTGACTCAGGGCGTGCGCCCGCCGGCGCCAGGCGCGCCACCTGTCGGTCCGGCCGGCTCCGTCGCCTGCTTCGTGTGCCACATGCCGTTGCCGAGCGTGGCCGCGCTCCAGGAGCACCTGCTCACCCACCAGGACTCGCTGCAGTGCAGCATGTGCCCGTTCAAGGCGAACTCCGTCAACGACCTGAAGGCGCACAGCGTCACGTTCCACGGCAAGATGCAGCCGGGCACGGTGGGCCGGCCGCCCAACAGCAACATGTCGGGCCACATGACGGCGATGCAGCCGCAGATGGCGGCCGTGGGCCGGCCACCCATGATGCCGCCCGGGTCGCGGTTCCCGCACATCCGCCGCGGCCGGCCCCCACTCGACGCCGCACGCATGGCGCAGATGCAGCATATGAACGGCATGCGCTCCCGGGGCATGATGGGGCCGCGCGGGCCGATGCAGCCGGGCCGCCAGCAGGGCATCAGCCCGCAGAAGCGACCGTCGCCCGGGATGATGGGGCACGACCCGAAGCGACTCCGGCCGGGCATTCCGATCCAGCCGGATAAGTCCGACTGCCAGGTGATATCGGTGCAGCGCCGCCAGCAGGGCGTGCCGGTCATCCAGAACGTCGAAGGTAGCGCGTACGGCGGCGGCGGCGCCGGCGGTCAGGGCACGATCCGTCTGAGCGACTCCATCACCCTGAGCGTGCAGCAGTCGGCGCCGGTGGCCACGACCGCTGCGCCCGGCGCCGACGTCGCCTCGATCCTCGCCAACCGCGGCATCTCGATCACGCCCGCGGCGTCGGCGGCGGCGCCGGCGGCCGCGCAGCCGCCCCTCTCGCTGCCGAACCTCCCGGCGGGCATCTCGCTCACACCAGCCGCCAGCGCCAGTGACGGGTTCGCCGTGCCGCGGCCGCCAGGGGTGCATCAGACCAACGTGTCGCGCCCCTCCCGGCCGCCCACTGTCGACCTCACAGTGGACTCCCCCTCAGTGCCGAATATGCGCGGGCCGCTCTCGTGTCGCTACTGCGAGCGCACCATGCCCAGTCCGGCGGCGCTCGTTCAGCACGAGAAGGCGCATCTCTCCGGGCCGAACCAGAACCTGCGCTGCCGTGTGTGCGGCATCGTGATGCAGAACATGGCGCTGCTACAGCAGCACATGCAGACGCGTCACGGCTCGACGCTGCCGCCGGCGCCGCCCGGCCGCGGCGCCTCGGAGCTCGTCGTGCCCGTCTTTGACCTGAGTCAGGTCAGCCGGGACCAGCTGGAGGCGCTGGGCGTGCGCGGCTTCCTGCCGGTGTCCCAGGTGAACCAGCGGCAGGGTCAGCTCGGTCTGCCGATCATCAGCCTACAGGGACTCGGCAAAACGGGGCCGAGCCCGCGGCCCGTCGCCTTCTTCAACCTGGGCCCTGTGCGACCTCTGCGGTAGCCGCGTCGGCGCGCAGTCTCCGTGTTCGTCTCACTTTGTTATGCGTCGGTATTTAAGTGTGCAGTGTTGCCCGCGCTGAACCAGCCAGCCGTTCCCGACTGAGCGGGCGCCGGCCGGACCCCCGGGCGAGACAGGACACTTCCGACGCCGCCGGTGCCAATCGAAAGACGATGCTCGCGTCGACGCGTCGGCGGGGAGCGGCGTCTCGGCTGTGGCGGAACTGTGACACACGACATCGACCAGTGCTGGAACTGTGAGACACAGTCGCATCGAGTACTATGTCGCTCGGACATCGACAGGGTAGTCAGTTTTAAACGTGGACCTTTTGTTTGAGTGTACTGACGCTGGGCCTCAGCGGCGAAGAAGATATTTAAGTGTACAGTGTTATGATCGTGTACATATGCTGCAACAAAGAGAGGGCAGTCCGTTGTTTGCTGCATCGAGAAGAGTTCGAATCATTTCATTAACGAGAAAAGCGCTCGTTTCCGTTGTCCCGAGAGCGTTTTTATCTTATGCTGCAATGGTTGTCAGTATTTTTATACCAAATCTGTTCTGTGTGAGTACGTATGTCGTTCCGTTCGATGTTCTAGTGGTTTCATAGTTCTTGTCATTTACGTTAAAATATAGCCTTAGCAGTGCGACTGCAATATCCTCAAGTTTTAACCCGACACACGGAAAGAACAAACGCATTGCCATCTCAATCGTATTTCACATGTAATCCAGAAAAAATATCGCATAGAAGAATATACAGATCCTTGTTCGATATTTATCTGGAACTGACCTCGTGCTAGGTTCACATGATAGCACGACACACCTGTCAGTACACGCAGCACAACAGTCAGTAAACACACACATGATACACGCATCAGCGGTGTATTCGGTGATAATTTGCGGTATTCCCGCCCGGGGAACACATCCAAACCCCAAGTCTGGCAGCCATTGCAAGTCCTTTGTTGATTGGGGTTTAAGGGAGCGCCGACCATTGCAAGAACAACTTACACGCGCGTTCTGCACCGCAACTGTCCTCAGCGTCTTCATCACAATTCAAACAGACATACGGCATGAAGCAAGATAACAAAGCCGAAACACGCCATCACTTACAGTGCGTCAGTCGCCTTCTGCCATACTGCTTTGAATCTTCTCCAGCAGAACCTCGATCCTGCCCCTCATCACGGGCTGCCCTTTACTCGTCTTCTTTGACAACTTGTGGAGTCTTTCAAACTTCTTTTTCCTGTATTTCTTGAGCGCGGCTTGCCTTTCCTTTGCCTGTCGCTCTTCCTCTACTCTGCGTTGCTTCTTCTCCTCGTCCTTTGCTTCGTATGCCATTTGTGCTCTCTGGTACGCCGTCAGATTCATCTTCTTCTTGTTCTCGGCGATACTGAAAATATGTAACGTGATCTTCCAATGCCTGACACGTTGGCCGACGTAAGACATGGCCATTGACATTCGACAGAAGCACGTTACAAGATCAATGAAACAAAAAACTTTCATAGACCACAGCCGAAGACGCGGGATTTGATAGGCCAAGTGCGCTGTCAAGTTCGTACATAACATAAAACACACACGTGATTTGTATGCATACATCAATACAAACGACATTATTTAAGGCATGTGTTACTGCTCACAAGTGGAACTTTATGAAATCGCTCGGGGGGGGGGCTGTTATGTTAATTTGATAGATTTTAAATCAGTTCTTACCATGCAACGTCATAGGCCTTATGTTAAAATTTGACCAGATGGGGGGGGGGGGGGGGGCCGGGCCCCTCCCCAAAGAGATATAAAGTTTCACCCCTGTTACTGCTTCAAAATGTGATCACACATTAGATTATGTTTGAATACAGCTACATGGGTAAAACTTAACCCGCGCACCGACGGGGGGCGGATATCCGCCCCCCCCACAGGTTTTTTCAGACTAGGGAAACGGCGGCCGCGTAGCGCCGCCAAATTTTGCATAGCTGTTTGGGAACTAATTACGCACACTATTTTTTTGACTTCCTAACTTTAAAGGTCACGTTGTCAGGTCACATTAAAATGCCTGACCTCAAGTCACGTTTTTGTAAGTTTGACATCTTGCCGAAGCCAGTGGTGAACCAACTTTTTAAAACTCACAGTGTGTGATAAGGCCCTCAGGTATCTACTACAGTTTGTATATCTTGGATTTTTTTTATATCGGTTGACCTGAGGTCATGTCTGTTTTGTGACCATCCCATTATAAGGCTAGGGAGAGAATTGAATGCGCACCAATCAACAAAACCTGGCTAAATGTGGTCAGATTTTCTTCCTTAATCACTATTTTTAAGCTAAGGCAGAAGAATGCATGTTGTATTTTCTTCGTGACCTCTCTAAGGTCAAATCCAATGTGCCCCCAGGTCATATGGTTTTTGTACAATAACACATCTTCTAGGTGAGATAGAGTGCTGTGGTTTTCACCATTCTGTTTCTCTTTTCGACTTCCATCGATTGACATAAAATTTGACTTGACCTTGACATGACCTCAGGTCAGGTCAATTTTGTAGTTTGACCTAGTATATACGGTATATGATTATCATATGGTATATGATTCGATGCGCCGTGATGTGAGAAACACGACGGTGGCAAAATCTCTGCCCTATCTTTAGTACTTAAAAAGTTATTAGCAAAACACTTTTTCAGTAAAATTAAGCATTTTGACCTTTGCTGACCTCTGGAGCCTTCTATTAACCCTATCACAAATCTGAGGACATGGTGGCGAAAGAGTGTTTCAAGCGCATTGCAGTGCTTTTTTCGGATCGCTCCTAGCAGGGGCTGTTCCAGCGCCCTCAACCTATTCCGGTTGAGGCTCGTTTTTCTCCACCGGCCGTTCCCGCGCCTCAACTGAAATCGGTTGACCCTCCGCGAACCTCAACCGGTTGAGCAAAACCTCAACCGCTCGGCGGGCGGATTAGGCCCGGTTGACGGCACTTGTGGCGCGCCAGTTGCAAACTATTGTAAACATTTTTGGCGAAGGACACATTTGTTGTTGTGAAATAGTCCCGATAACCATTATTGAATTCCTTAGATATATTTATTGCCAGCTTTTTGGGAAAAGTGGAGCTGGTCTACATTTGAAACAGATTGAGCTGCCTTTACCTGCTCAATTTTTACCGATGTTATGATCTGGCAGAACTCACGGTGGATTTGATGATGATGATTGGGTTTGGGGCAGACCGACAACGATGGTCACATGCGCCCACTCACGGTGGATTCCAATACCTCATTAATTTCCCGACACGTCGGCAAAACGCAAAACTTTGAGAAATACAAATGTCAACTTTCGACCAAACAAATAATGGCCACGCTGATAATCCACCGAGTTCTTCTAACCGTCCGTTCCCCGCGCGCCCTCCACCGAACCTCACCAGGTCCCGCCTCAACCTATTCCGGTTTAGAGCTGCTTGGACATGTTAGTACTTGAGCTACTCTGGATTTACCGAAAGCAATGCTCAATTATTAGGGCTCGACAATATGGGAAAAAATTTGGACCTGTTTTGACCTCCTGGTGAACCTCAATATTGACCTGATAAAAATAGTATCAGTAGTTTCTCTAGTACTCACACGGCCTAACCTCACGGCGTATTCCGCTTCTTCGCCTCGTTGCGTAGTTTCGAGATCTGGTGGGGGCGGGGGGGGGGGGGGGGTTATCTGCCCCCGTCGGTTCGAAGTTGGCTCAGACCCCGTCGGTGCGCGGGTTAAAACATGGAGGCTGGGTAGAATTACGGACACATACCTATGACTGATCCGAGACGCACTCGCCCCGGAGTCCGTGCTCGTAGCAGTTTTCCGCTCCTCTTTCTTCAAAACACGGTGGTAGTGTCGCATAATCCCTTTCTGCTTATCTGTAAAGCCGCCACTGACAGCCCCTGCAAAAACAACACACAAATGTCATGTAGGTATATAGACAGTTCACCAGCGGTATGGGAGGCAATCCAAATTAATTCTGGCTGAGTTGGGCCACCTGGATGTGCAATTGAAGCTTATCAGAAACCCAGTGATGTGATAGACCCAAGCACACACATGAATAACCAAAATTAATACATTAACTGAGACTGAGAGCAATGTCTATTACATCCAACCATTACTATGCGTACTTTGTCCGCTTGGTGGTATGGTGGTATTTGGGACTTAAGAACAATGTGACTGCCGTCATTTATCGCAGGGGTCTCTCAGCTGCTCCAAATATGGGAACCAAATGACCTTGCCGGTAGCCAAGACTCAAACCCGGCACCGATGGATACTAAGCCCAACAATGTCCCGATTTCCAACTGAGTCACCCAGATGATGATGTTCGTTATCTCCAACTGGCAAGCCTGAGCGGCGCAGAGCACGAGAAGTTTGCCCTAGCCCTATATCAGATCATTAGCGACACCAGCGCCGCCATGGCGGTGGAAGTATGTACGTCACTCATTCTAAGGGTCACTGGAGCTCTACAATGGCAGCGAGGATCACAGAACAAAGTCTGATATATAATCAACGCTTTGCACACAATTTACAATACAAATACCGTGTATTTTCAGAAATACACTTAATCTGGTGCTGGGGAAAGTTTGAGTACCTGCCATCTCACTAGAGATACACCCATACACCGAAGAGCGAATATCGGTTATTGGTCAACCCACCATGCAACCCCACCATAACATGCAGAGCGGATTTCTATGAACGTATCATCGCTATTGTAGCACAGCAAACATCTCATTAACTTCCGAGCATGTCTTAACTGATCAATCAATTATCTGAATCTGATCACTTAACACTGCTTAGGAAACGCCTTCCTCATACTGGCTGACGTGAAGGCAAAAAACGTAACACATAGCCCACGACTAAATTTAGCAGATAACCTACCAACCAGTAAGACGCCTTAAACGGCGAAGGACGAGCGAGTCCGAATAAATTCCCGTCAATTTATCACCCACCCAGAGAGTTCGTTTTTGTGCAGCATGCTTTTAATTCTTTTCGTTATGTGGTGTGTTCCGTCGCAAAATAGATCTGAACTTAATCGATACTTGAACTAAATAGATTTTGCACGCGTTTAAAATTACTCGACTAATATAAGCTTCTATGTTTGTAGCAAAATTCTTTTTGGGTGGGTAATTAGATTGGATTTGATTGCGCTTTCAGCATCCATCATTTTTATCGTTTAGGCACCCTTTGGTTTGAAGCCTACGGGGTATAATGAAGGAAATATTATAAAATCGGCAATGAAAATTTCAGGCAGATTTTGAACAGCGAGATACTGCATTAAAACCTAAGATTTGCAATGCATATTGATATATAGAGATATACAGAATTGTTTGTTAATGTTCATCGTTTCCACGTCCATAGGATAGACTGAGCACATAGAGGAGAGGAGAGATTTAAATTGTGAGACGTCATAAAAGTAATGAATTTGCGCTTGTATAGCAGTAATTTTGCACGTAACAGCGCCGTGATACGACACATAGTGCATACGCCGGGCGGATCGGTTTATCTACGCATCTGTGTTGACGCCGTGTCTTTGCGACTTTGGTTGCCGAGAATATAAGGTCCGGTATTGAACGATATTCTGTAGGAATTTTCGTGGACGGAAAAGGAGTGCAACGTGCGCAAACGTGCAGTGTGACCAGAGTTAACCTGTGCAACATTGCCAGTGGTGTGGTCTCCAGCCTCACACCAAATTTGGTCAGCTTAATAGGTCCAGCGTTTCTCAGCTACAGCAGGATAATACTTTCTGACACCCTGACGCGGCACTTGTCACGCGTCATGCTGACCCATCACATGATAAAAAACATGTCAATACATCCTAATGTCATTGCATGGGGCATCAGATGGCGAAGACGCTTGTCAATCGCGATGCGGGTCAAAAGAATAAGCTTCTGAACAGCGTCGCGGTCTGGCCGGCCGGCCGGTCGGGTCGGGCGCTTATATGTGATAAAAATCCGGTATTCAATGAGGACTCGCTCCGCGCTTCGCGCTCGCTCGTAACCAACCGACATAAAACATACAACAGTATCATTTAGCAGAAAACAGAAGGTTCAAGCCTCAAGGGTACATGCATACGTATAAGCGGCGGCGCGCGGGGCGGAGTATGACAGGCACTGGTTTTTGATGTTTTTTATCAATGACTATTGACTACTGGTCACATCCAGCACCTGCTGGCGGTGACAGAGCTTAATGCAGATCATCAGCCTGTGAAGCTACTCCTCGTTAAATACCGCACCAGCAGCCTCCGTCACCACCTTCACCGCACCATCAGCCTCCGTCACCACCTTCACCGCGCACTCCACAGCCACCGTATACACCGAGTAGGCCTCGACTTGATGCGGCGCGCTGACGAGGCTCGTCAGCTTCTCGTCACGGAGCTCAGACTGGTTATGGGTACAAAATAACCAAGGAGTTGTTGCGCCCTAAAACCCCAATTAACAAACAGACGGAGTTCAGACGTGAGCGCCGGCTCCCTCGCCAGCTTCGTATCCCAGTCGAAGAGCTCGGTGATGCTGGTCGCAGCGTAGTTTATGACTCGGAACATGTAGGGGCGGACTTCTAGCTAGTTCTCCTTCCAGCACACCGGAGCCATATGGCCTAGCAGAGTCGGCGCATCATTACCATGATTATTATCAGTCATTGTCAGTCATTGTCATCGCCATCATCACCGTCATTGCCGTCATCATCGTTTTCCATCACTGACAGATGATACGCACGGTCTAGGCACGGACATCTTTGTTTATTGGGGTTTAAGGGCGCGCCGACACATTTGGGTCAATTTGCGTCCATTGGCTGTCCATTGGTCCATTGGACATCCCAATCCTCCTGTGGATGGGCGGCATATGACCTTAGTTGTCGGCCCGCCCTTAAACCCCAATCATCATCATCACCAATCCTCCTGCGCCACCATAGATGGCGCCAGCAGCACCTCTTCCTTGTGATTCAAGTAGACGTTGCGCTGCATTAATAGCCGGATCGTGTCTTGCAGCTTGGACGGGGAACCCGTAGCCACTGGGAGCTGTGCATTAAGTTGCTGGGCCCTTGCACAGGCACACTGCCGATGTGCCTGCGGATGTAAAACTACGCCGGTGTAAGTGGCCTACCAGTACCAGGTACTGCATGATAAGGTACCAGGTAGCATGATACCAGTACCAGGTACTGCATGATAAGGCAAATCTGCTCTGAGCAGGAGGCTGTGGCGACGTACAGGCGGAGAAGAATCGCTGACAGTGTGATTTCTACGTCATATTTGTCAGTGCCGGAAGAACCAGCCATCGTTCGCCCGTAAACGCTCCCAATTAATCAACTACGCTGCGCCCAGCATCATCAACCAGCAATCAGCATCGTTACGGCCAGCTGTTCGACTGGGATATACGAAGCTGGTGAGGGAGACGCCGCTCCCGTCTGAACCCCGTTTGTTTGTTAATTGGGGTTTCAGGGCGCAAACAGCTCCTTGGTTATTTTGCGCCCATAACCAGTCTGAGCTCCATGACGAGAAGCTGACGAGCCTCGTCAGCGCGCCGCATCAAGTCGAGGCCTACTCGGTGTATACGGTGGCTGTGGAGTGCGCGGTGAAGGTGGTGACGTAGGCTGCTGGTGCGGTGAAGGTGGTGACAGAGGCTGCTGGTGCGGTAAATGCGGTGACGGAGGCTGCTGGTGTGGTGAAGGTGGTGACGGAGGCTGCTGGTAGTAGTAGTAGTACTTTTTTAAAGGCCATCCACATCAACTGTGGCTATTACGGCCCTCTCGTCAATAAAATGGGACAATGGCATGCAGGAAGATAATCACACTCGTACAAAGCGCAAACACACACCAGTTTGACATTACTATAAGAAGCAGATAAAAATAGGATGGAATGCTAGAATGACACTAAACCTAAAACACGTTGAATTAAAGCCGCCGAGGATCACGCAGGTAGGCTTCCGCTGTGTTCTGAAGTGCGCTCCCTTCAAACACCGAATGTCAGCCGGCAACTCGTTCAACCGCCGCGTGGTGCGGTGAAGGTGGTGACGGAGGCTGCTGGTGCGGTTGTTAACGAGGAGTAGCTTCACAGGCTGATGATCTGCATTAGGCTCTGTCACCGCCAGCAGGTGCTGGATGTGATCAGCAGAGTCATAATAACATTCAAAACCAGGACCATGTCCCACTTTGCATGCTGCAGCATATATAGCATATTCAGCATATTCATCCTTCTAATCTCTGACTGCTAAATGATACTGTTGCACTTTTTTTGTCTGGTTGGTTGGAAGGCGATCTGCCAAATTTTATCTTTGGTGTAGGTACTAGTTGGACTTGGGAGGCTGAAATTCTGGCCCCACAACTTGAACATAGTTCCTGCATCCCTGTACCAGAACAAAATTTCCAAACATAAATTTGCCCTAGCTTAAATTTGCCAAACCAGTTATTTGCTATAAATTGCATGTAAAACACTGATTATATCAGACTTTGTTCTGAGATTATTATGTGACATATGTAGATCACATGTGACATTAGTACATGCTTCCTCCCGCTCAGGTTGAGTGAGTTGGGGAAAACAAATATCAGCATCATATTTTTCTGGTTCAATTAAACAAAAACCAAAGAGCAAACAAAACCAAAGAGACATTTTGGTCCTCATAATTATATATATATATATATATATACAGTAAACACCGTAGCGCTTAAAGCAAGTCAGACAAACCAGAGCCAGCCCCTTCCAATGCAAAGATGCAGGCAATGGTTTGTCAGCTCCACACAGGCCTTGAAAGGAAAGGTTTCAAGAACATACTGTGGTTCAAAACGTTCACCAATGATGTGCACAAATTCCAGCATGAGAAAAAGACATTGAAGCAGATAACAAAGGATGATACTGATCAACAAATACTTCAGGTGATAGCCAAATGTATTTTTTGGGTGGTTTATGTGGCCATGTTAGGAGCTTCGCATATAGCGCTCATCTGTAATAACGCACAGAAATACTTGGTCCCAAGGTGGGCGCAATAAGCGGGATCGATCTACTGTAAATACACATACACACACACACACACACACACATATATATATATATATATATATCAGTTGACACACCCTGCTGGGCAGCATTAAGCTCAACCTTATTGTATTGGTATGGGCCAAACCTGGGTCCTGGGGAAGACAAAATATACCTGGCTTTCTTTTATCATCAAATTTTCTGTTCTTGAAGTTTCCAGCACCAGAGTGTTGAGCGCCAGTGCCCTTATTCGCGGTTCGCCTATCATCATGCTTCATGGCGAAACATAAAATTATTCCCAACCTATAGGTATCAAAATTATCTTCAAGGACTCTCTTCCACACCCCAGCAGTCAGCACGCACAAGTGATACACGTGTGCATGATACTATTTGTACACAACAAGACCATTCGCAAGTACCGCAACGCTCGGCCGTGACGTAACTGGTTTAAATAGCAAGTAGGTCAAGTGCTGAATATCAATGCCCAAGGAGAAAAACTTGGATTACCGTGGAAAAAATATACTTGCAATTAACCTTCTCATTACGGAGGCAGGCAGGATTTTTTTTTTCTCGAAAGCTTTCAAGAGTTTTCTTCCTGATTCGCCCTGTATGTTTATAAGCTTTGACTAGAATAATGCAAGATTCTTATAGGAATAATGTACGACAGCATTCTAGCAGGTAAGACTCAATGCACTCTCTTGTTGGATACCGACCAATTGAAACTTGGTATTGGTATGACGTCATTTCGAACGGATTTTTTCTGATATCATGTACCAAAAGCCCTGCGCATCTAAGACAATCACAGCGCAAAATAAATATTGTGCTTGTTTTGGTCTTGGATGGTTTTGTTTTGGAGTACCTTACATGGATATATGCATACCTATTATATATTATATAAAAAATATATATAGGATATATATTTATACAGACCTTGGATTAGTCAGACTGCAGAGGGTTAGACTTTCAACTTTACCTATATATCTATTAATTTGATATGGCATGGGTTTCATGGTTTACAGTTCGTTCTGTCAGACCATACCCCCTAACCAACCTGAAGGTAGGCGCCCTTACTGGTAAGGGTTAAGAAGCGCTCAGGTACCTTTCCATTCATCTGCTACTTTACTTTTCCTATATCTTAATGTTATCCATTGTCTAATCTCACTTGCTGCTTACACTTCTCTGTGCTATTTTCCATACAATCATGCTAGTTTCGACATCAGATAAAAATTAAAATTGCAGACGCATCTATCCAGCGACTCCAGACTATTGTTAGTTGTTGTATGCTGTATGTATAAACTGTCTTGCCATGTCTCGGAATTGCTGGCGCGTCTTTCCCTCTATGGGTTCCTAGTCCCCTCTATCACTGCCAACAGTCTTTCTTCCTACTTTTTCCATGAGACCAGGAACCCTAACAGGTGAGTTGAACAGGTGAGTTGATAGGTAGTGTATAGGGCCTTGCCAGACATCGTATACTGATTCTGGTACTCCACAGTCCTCAGCCTTCAGGGTGATAAGACTCAGGAGGAAAGAAGAAGTCAATAATTTGCAACAAGAAGTTACTGAGTTTCCTTAGGAAGGATAATTCTATGACCGTGTTGGAAGAGCTTGAGTGTTCCAGTTAGCACCTTGGTCCGAGAAGGATCCCCAAAACAGCTCCGGGCTTACTACCATCTTGGCGTACCTATGCCATTACCCTGCCTATGTGGGGACTAATTGGGAGGTGATCAGCTGTTATAGGGCCTTGATCGCTGATCGAGCTTATGCAGTGATCTTGATCAGGGACTATACGGCCCTGAATGAGAATTGAGATTATGATGGCGATAGGTTTCTGGGAATTAAAACATTTTACTCATCAAAATATGACTTTTACAGAAGGGACCAATAAATGAAGAAGACCAAGAAGACCAAGACCAAGAAGACAGAATGAAGACCAATAAATTGAATCAGTTTTTACCAAATTAGCTGTGTTGTGTTTCCACACCACATGATTTGTTTGTGGGAGCTTAAGGGCATGACAACTACTACACATGATTCTGAGTAATGTTTGCATATCTATGACCTGCTGAACAATTCATTTTAGCCATGCCTAAATCATTGGGTCGTTGGCAGGAGACATTCCTGTCCTGGTTCATGACTATTGGAATTCCATATGCATTAGTTTGGCTTGGATTGGTAGTACTGCCAACCTACCATACAGAGTTTTCATTGATCATCTGCTTCCATGCTTTTCTGGGACTTTATTTGGTATTAGTTATTTTGATAAACTTCTACAAGGTCATACACACTGACACCTCAGTTAAACCAGCTCCATCCAGCCATGCCAAAGACATTGGTAAGTGTAGCTGGCAACATAAGTCAGTTGTCAAACTTTTGAGCTGCCCCTGAATTGTATCTACAATGACATTGATGTGCTTGTTGGGCATGTTTAGACTCTAGAGCATGATTTCAGCTGCAGGCATTTACCACGACTTGCACAGACTAGACAGAGGAAGGCACCCAACAGCCACCGTCAGCCTCAGAGGGGTCAATTAGCGTCTAGCATCAAATATTTGCTTTTGACAGAGCAGGAACATTGAATGCATAGTATTACGTATAGTAATTGTGTTTGTGGGATGAGTTGCTGATTGATACATGAGTTGCTGATCCATTGCAATGCCAGAGAATAGTGTTTGACAATGGTTTGGTCTGTGTTTCAGATTTGCCATTCTGCACTGAGTGCCAGGCGCACCAGCCATCGAGATCCTTCCACTGCAACATTTGCGGCCAGTGCATTGACAGGAGAGATCATCACTGCCTCTTTACAGGTCAGTGGCAATATAATAGTTTGTGTTTATGTGCTTCCTGTGGATTTGAACAGGGCTTCACATACAGAGCAGCTGATGTACAGCTAGCAAACAACAGTATGAGCACATAATTTTTTATTTAGTCGTGATGCACCTGCAGCCAGGTCTGGAGCATTTAGTTGACTTATTGGGGTTGTGTCTTGCTTTGTGACACAGAGCGATGCAGTCAGCTTACAATATTGAATCATAGTGCATTTGAAGTGTGTGTTTGATGGTGGTAGTACTCGTTAAATGGATGCTGTGCTGAAGTCAAAATTTATGTGATATTTTTTTATTGGATTACCGATAACTAGATACTATTTGCATTTGACCACAACATCAAAACAAATCTGTTCAGAGTTTGAAAATATGTATTGGTTGTAATGATACCGAGTCAAGCCCCTTTTACATAAGCGCTTAGAAATGTAGTCCCGACGGACGTTACCTGCGGTATTTTCAGCTTCAAATGATTGACGCGATTCTGCACCGCCAGGATGCTGCGTGGGCCGGCAGAATCATCGCTATTTCGTCTGCGGAATCGTGGCGGTGTTCGTCGGCTCCATCTACGGCGTTATCTACGAATGGGATATGGTGGTGGCGGCGGCTGGAGGGTTAGTCACATTCTGTTAATAATTAATGTTTTGACTTGGATGAATAACTTGCATCAGAGACTCAGACACATTTTTTTGTACTCTGTACATGAATGTTGACTGTGAATTTGCATAGATTCCCAGGATTTACCTTGTGCTGTTGCTGTTGGCATCCATGTAGTCCATGCTTTCTTTGCCGTGATGGCTTGCATTGCTGTTGGTATTCATGTGGTCCATGTTTTTTATTGCTGACCCATGCATGTTGAAGAGATATGGCATGCTCTGTCGCTGTGTATTTTCCACTGTGTGGGGATCACATAAGCTTGCTCATATATGGGCGCAAAGTGACCTTTGTTGTCGACGCGCCCAAAAACCCCAATAAACAAACAAGCTTGCACAATGCACATATGGTATAATACACTATACAGTATATAATACACTATATATATTATACAAATATATAATATATACACTACCTTAAAGCTCAACTCTATAAAGAACATAGCTGGCATGACATGATGATGACGCCGTAGCCACGCTGCTTTCCGTCACATCATTCAGCACCAAAATATGCCATGTTTTGTGGCATTAAGTGCCGGGGTTATTGACCTCGTTCTTCGAATATCATCCGTCACTGTAGTTCCGTCGCTATGCTGCTGCTCCCGGCCGTGTGCCCTGACCCGACCTATCCGTGTGCGCGTGGTCGCCAGGTACTCGCTGTGGCTGCCGCTGCAGCTGTCCGCCCCGCACCTGCTGTGGCCGTTCGGTCTGCTGGACGGCTGGGGGCTGCTCGTCTGCATTCACAACATGCTCGGCATGTCCGTATCCGTGAACGCCGGGTTAGTGGTGAAACGATAGGAGGGTGGTAGCCCAGGCGAACTGACTAACTGAACGGATTTGAAGCGATTCGGAATGGGTGTTTATGGGACGAGATTCGGAGCTGAGATTTGTTGAAGGAGCTTTATTTGCTGACTGAGCTTTTTTAGACCAGATTTTGTTTTATTTCTGTGATTTTCCTGTTGCTTGAATGGCATAGACATGCAATTGTAACAGTTCACTTGCAGCAGAAAAAAAAACACTATCTTCTCGAGTGATGTTACGATTTGGCACTAACTACTAAGGTCTTAATTCACAATATGTCGATGTTGGTCGTTGACAGCTCAGTCATTGGCGCGTGATGGGTTTTCCTCAGAGTTCTCGTGTACCTGCAACTTTCTGCACTGCGGCGGGGTCAGACGCAGTTCGAGCGTAAGCGCGGTATTACTCGATTCGACCGGGGATGGCGCCAAAATGTGCGGCACCTTCTGGGCGAACGGTGGCTGGCGGCATTGGTCTGGCCGCTCGCCGACTCTCCACTGCCTAGTACTGAAGATGAGCCGGAAGGTGGCAGCACCAACCATGACAAGTCAAGTATAGGTGGCGCTGCAGGCCATGCGGCTTTTGATGGGAAAGTTGCCTCAGCTGATCAGGAGTTGATCAGGAGAAATGTAGACTGTGTTGTGATACATTGATGGACATTAGCGGGGGAATGTCATGCTCCAGGAGCTAAGGCTATTTTACAAGGTCAATAGTGTTCCTTGTCCCGTAATTTGTTTACTTCTCGTCATGATGATCGCGATGCTTTAGGGATTGTCTTGCATTTGTATTTCAGTATTCATGTTATATCAGGACCTTTCTAACGTGCCATTTTTATCGCAATATCATATTTTCTGTATGTGCCATACTTTCCCAGTATTTGTCATATTGTCCGTGAGTGTTGTCTTCACACGTTTATTCGCCACGCCTTGTAATTCGCAATTTAATTTCGCTCTTTGCCGTTTGCTACCATTTGTTATCGTGGGGGTAATTTGTACTTGTATCGTACTTTGTCGTAGATGTTCGCCCGTACGTTTGTGCATAACGTTTGACCTCGGTGAGCCGGCGTCGCGTCAGTAATAACTGGAGCTGCCGGGGGGCAGATTGTGGCCGCAGTGGAGCCGACTTACCTTATGGCAGATCACTGATAAAGGCGCAAGCCGAAAGCTTGTTATCTTGTTTTCTCTTTACTAAATTATCTTTTCTCGGCACTTTGAGAGTTAGATTAACACTTAATATCATTATGTCTCTCAAAACAGTGTTTACCATTCAATATTATCTTATCTTTCTGATTGGTCTTTTTTAATATCAGGGCTTGTGAGAACTTCTCTGTATATTTCGGAACGGAGCGGAATCAGAGGATCGACGCGTGGAGACTGGCGGTGGCACCACAGTACTCAACTATATTGGTTTTCTTCATATGCAGGTGGTTGTATAAATCTTTTGAATGTATTTGTGCTAGTTTCCACTGAGTTATTTGTACTTAATAGTCTAATAATTCCCAATGCGCGCTGCTCTTAGCACCATTAGCTGGCATACCAAACGTGCCATCTGTGTGCCAGTAGGGGAGATTACATTACACAATCATGGGTGTAGCTTTAAAGCAAAGGGGGGTTGTAGCTACAACCCCAATAATTTGGGAATTTAACATTACGCCTATAACGAGATGTGGTACAAATGGGCTCTAACAACTAAGTGCAACCCCAATGATTTTCAAAAAATTATGCCTCTGTACACAACCATCATCATAATATCATGAATGTGTAATACACATTCATGATGCATTCATGCGTTCGGAATACTTTCATACATTCGTGATACATTCATACATTTGTGATACATCCATACATTAGTGATACATTCATACATTCGTGGTACATTCATATTTCATACATTCGTGATAAATTAATACGTTCCTGATGCATTGCTCGTGATGGTTAGATTCCTTGGGTGACATTTTTCATCTGCATCCGATGAAACACTGCTCAATTTCGCCCATCGTGTTACACGACTGAAACGAGTGTTTAGCATGGCTGAGAATAATTAACACGCGCACGGGCGGGATGGGGTGATTTCACCCCCCCTCTTCTCCAGTTTTTATCAATAGCGGGAAAACGGCAGCGCGCAATGCCGCCAAATTTG